>CAUYLG010072988.1:0-14090 GCA_963573385.1 Cacajao melanocephalus
AATTTTAGAGTAGGTGTGGTGTGGTGCTGAGAAGAATGTATGTTCTGTGGATTTGGGGTGGAGAGTTCTGTAAATGTCTATTAGGTTTGCTTGGTCCAGATCTGAGTTCAAGTCCTGGATATCCTTGTTAATTTTCTGTCTGATTGATCTGTCTAATATTGACAATGGAGTGTTAAAGTCTCCCACTATCACTGTGTGGGAGTCTAAGTCTCTTTGTAGGTTGTTAAGAACTTGCTTTATGTATCTGGGTCCTCCTGTATTGGGTGCATATATATTTAGGATCATTAGGCCTTGTTGTTGCTTTGATCCTTTTACCATTATGTAATGCCTTTCTTTGTCTCTTTTGATCTTTGTTGGTTTAAAGTATATTTTATCAGAGACTAGGACTGCAACTCCTGCTTTTTTTTGCTCTCCATTTGCTTGGTAAATCTTCCTCCATCCCTTTATTTTGAGGCTATATGTATCCTTGCACGTGAGATGGGTTTCCTGAATACAACACACCGATGGGTAGTCTAGTCACAGTCTGCCAGCAGAGGCATTGCTGAGCTGCCATGGGCTCTGCCCAGCTACTGTGTGAACTTCTTGCAGTTTTGTTTATAGAGGTATAGTTAGAACTGCCTCGGTAATGGCAGTCTGCCTCAGTAGCGGGGGACTGCCTCGGTAATAGCGGACTGCCTCCATAATGGTGGACTACCTCAGTAATGGCAGACTGCCTAGGTAGTGGTGGGCTGCCTCAATGGTGGATGCCCTTCCCCTCACAGAGCTGGACCATCCCGGGTCCAGCTGTGCTTGCTGTGAAACTCAATTCAGAGCATTTCAGATTGCTGGTCTTTGTGGGCGTGGGACCCACCAAGCCAGATCACCTGGCTCCCTGTTTCAGCCTCCTTTTTTTCAGTTGAATGGGTGATTCTGTCTCCCAGGCGTTCCAGGCACCAGTTGAAATGGCCGCCCAGATTTGTGTGAGTTTTTGTGCGGAGACCCTCTGCACCAGCTGAAACAGCTGTGCTGGAGACTCGTGGAGATTTTCTGCTCAGGAATCTCCTGGTCTGCGGGCAGTAAAAACCCGTTTGGATATGTGGTGATCACTCACCCTCTATGTTCTCTCTGGGAACTGCACTTCAGAGCTGTTCTTATTCAACCATCTTAGATTGTCTCTATACATTCTTTATGTATATAACAATACACATTCTTTTCAAGCTCCCATGAAAGATTCATAAAGGTAAATTATTGTCTGGATTTAAACAAATAAAATATTTTTAAAACAAATTAAAAAGAATAGAAATCAAATAAAGTATGTCTTCAGACCATAATAGAATAAAATTAGAAATCAATAATGAAAAGATTACCTTAAAAAATTCCAATATATATGGAGATGAAACAACATACTTATAAATAAAATAATACCAGAGCTCATGAAAAATAATTAATCTAACTAGGCCTATTATCTATTTAAAAATTACTTACTAATAACCTTTCCACAAAAATGTTCCAAGGACCATTGTCAGAAGGTATTAGTAAGTTATGGTATTATGTTATTACTACATGGAACATTCTACAAATGTCATATGATAAAATTGACTGGTAATATTGTTCAGATCAACTATATCATTACTGATTTTGAGCATGTTAGGTTTATTAATTGCTAAACATAAGATGTTGAATTCTTCAGTTATAATGAAGATTTTGTTTATTTCCATTTGCAATTCTAGGCTACATGTAGTGTCTTCCTTCCAAAGAAACACTGTATAGAAAGGATACATTTTAAATAAATTGATAGATTTTAGTTGACAATATTGTATCCATATTGACTCAGTAGTTGTAACAAATATACATACTAATATAAAATGTTAAAAATAAAAGGAGCTGACTGAGGGACATGGATATAGACACCATTTATACTATCTTCACAATTTTTACTCAAATATAAAAAGAAACACCAAATACCCATTCTTCTAAATTTCTTTAGTTCATTATTCAAAAAACATTTATTGCCAGCTCAATGACAAAGGAGGTAAGGAAAGAACATTGTTTGTTTGTTTTTTTTTTCGAGTTAATAGTAGAGGAATATGGAGACAAAAATCATACTACAATGAAATAAAGGATATAAAAAATTTGCACAAATATGAGAACAGTAGGTTTCTACCATGAAAATAAGGAAATGTTTCAAAGAGATGATGACTGACAATTGAGAGGAACATTTAAGGATGCTGAGTTCCCCAAATAAAGAAAGTAAAGGTAGTATTCCATACAAGTTGAGCAGTATTTGAGAAGGAACAAGCATGAAACTGAAAATGATCACATTATACTATGTAAACAGCAAATAATTGTGTGGCATAAATGGTGGATACCTGGTGGGAACTTGATGCTAAATCAAGTAGAGTGTAGAAGGTAACTCTGAGCCCATATCATAAGTAACTTGCATGCAATATGAAGGGAATTTTATTTTATTATGTGAAACATCATGAAAATCTGGTATGTTTAAAACAGTAGGTTTATAATAAGATTGATATTTCAGAAAGATGACTCTTAATGCAGTAGATTGTTTAAGAGAGAATGAGATCTAAAGTCTGGTTAAACTTAGACTTTAAAAGTTCTGTTATGTAACTCTTATATGAAAGCAGTTTTTTTTTTGAGTTCTAATAAAAAATCATGGTACTTTAGGTTTTATGCTCCAACAGATGTGTTTTGGACTTAGACTTTGTCAAGACAATTGCAGCTGCCTTAACACAAGCTATTCACAGTTTGCAGGTGGAGAGATTGCACTAAATGCTAAAAAGCCAAACTCTTAAAGATAATTATATCTAAAATGGGTGAAAACACTTTTATTGTCCTCATTTTGTTAAAGCGTTGTCAGGCTTATTTAAGAACTTAATAATTTTAATATATTTTTCTAAATAAATTGGACCTGCCCTCTGTGTATAATTTTAAAACATTATTTCAGCATTTCTTTTGATGGATTATTATTAAGGACTTTTCAGAAGTGAAATATCAAAATTGTTTCTCTCCCTAAAATAGTAATTTGTTGTTTTCAGTGAGGACTCTGTATACATGAGTTAAACATAGGCATGGGGGAAGGGGAAATATAATTATATTATTATGTTATTGAAGGCTTTTTTCTGGGAGGATTAATAAATCAAATACTAGTTATGTACTTGCCACAAATATACATGCAGTAAAGAATCATTGTTGCCTCTTGAATTAGTGTTATCATGATTAGCTAAGTCTTGAACTCATTGCTCAGCCATGCATAGAGTTGGATCATGTTTAACATGGAGGAGATGAATGTTTAATGACTAGATTCTGTGTCACTGTATCTTTAAAGTATATAAAAGATAAACATAATTTTATATTAAGTAATTATATAACCCCAGGAAGGTAAGCACTAAAATGATTTTGATGATTGTTAAAGTTTTAAGATTATCAAATGACTTAATGCTTTCAAAGTTTTATTCCTAATGTGTCTATAGATTTTTATATCAATAATAAATAAATCCAAATCTTAACAATGTTTATGAATACATTTTGAGAGATGTGAATATATGCACATATATTTATGTGTGTGTGTGTGTGTGTGTGTGTGTGTGTGTGTGTGTGTGTATGTAGCTATGTATAGAATCAGAAGTATCTTTTCTGGGAACTATTACTCCCTTTACATTTATTTAATCAGTAACTCACTTATTTAATCAATAAATAGGACTTTAGCACATATTTTATACCAGGCATAACGTTGAAAGTTAAAAAAAGATAGGTTAGTTTATTCTGCCACAACTTTTAAATAATTGAAGATGACAAGGTCTGATGTTTATTTTAATACTCATTGCATGAGATACAAGAATGTGCCACTGAAATAAATTTAATATTTTGTTAATAAACTTGGTACTATTTCTCAGAGGAGTTACTGTAAAAGGACATGTTTCTTTAGATTTAAGGTATCATTCTGGAAATGATTGGCTTGTGTAGGTGGAAGACAGAAATATCGGAAGAAAATGGTTCTGGGAGCTGAGAGGCCACAGTTGTGGAAGAATTGTTTATGCATATGTTGAAATCAGTAACCAAAACAGGGGTCATTTTGTTGAGTGACAGTGATCCAGAAGACAAAAACTCTCCTAGTAGTTGGTACAGACCAGGAGCAATGCAGGGCAATGGACAAGAAACTTGCTGATATCAGATTTGAAGGTGAAAGGAGTAGGGACAGTGAGCAAGGAAAGAAAGAGTGGTCTATAAACAGCCATATGGCATAAGAAGGTAACTTTCAGGGAGAGAGGTGGTAGGGATAACGGGATGAAGGAGACTAATGATACTCATCACTGTAGAGCTCGGAAAGGCAATCATGGTCCTCGGAGAAAAGCCAGCTTTCTCTTAGAATAAAAACTACAGAATACTCCTAAAATAGATTGAAGTTAGAGGCCATTTTTTCTCATAATTAAGTAAAAAGAATTTTGAGGAAGGGTCTTATGTCTTGGAAGAGGTAAGAAAGGAGGACTGAATAAAGATGTACAATACGCGACTAGAATGCGGAAGTCGCTGGTGAGCTGGGTGTCTGAATGTTGCTTTGGTGACTTGCTGAACAGGGTGAGGTTGGAACTGTGGAGTTCAAGGCAGAGGATGGTGGTGAGGCTGAGAGTGATGGGGTAGGGAGCAGTGTGTTTCTCAGTTTCAATCTTTGTCTCTGATGAAGATAAACCATGAGTGAAAACTACTCTTCTCAAGCAATCTTCTAAGAATAGCATGTCTAATTTTTAGAAGGTAAATTTTCACATTGGTGCAAAGAATGAGGTATATCGGGTGTGCCAAGTTCTAACAATTTTATCAAACATGGTGCCAGCTTCCTAATGTTTTTAAAGAAGAAAGAAGATTCTATTGAAACACACACACACACACACACACACACACACACACACACAGTACTGAAAGTATAGAAAATAGTATCACATACCTAGCTAAACTAAACTTTCTAATGTTAAAAATGTGGAAATCGAAATGGAGTGACACAACCAATTTAAAAAATAGCTAATTTTTCAAGAACTTAGAATTAAATAGGAAAATATATTCATTCACTGAATTGTGCCCAATTTTTCCATTCTATGTGAAGCATGTTATATAATTATGTGGCTAGGAGGTAGGTCCTAGGCCTGTAATAAAAAGGATACATTTTACTTTTAAAAATCAAGTAACAAGCTATGAATTTCATGCTACTATTACCTCTAGCATAATTGCCAGACAATTTTAAGGCCATAAATAACCCTACAATTACTTAATGCCTTTTTTATGGTCTATAGTCTACATGGCAACAATTACATTATTACAGAATAATTACACCAATTACTTTATTTGTAATTGTCATGAAAAGACCTTATTTCTCTACCTTATTCAAAGAACAAAGACTAAATACAATATTTGTGATGCTGAACATTTGATCCATTATTAGGAAATTAAAAGATATTAAACCTTCACCTTTCATTATATATTTGAAGAAACACATATATGAGTCTCCATGGGTCATTTGTCAAGTATTGTTCCTTTAATACCTTAAACCATAATTGGTAAAATAGAAAAACAGGGAAATGTCTTAATCCATTGTATTATAATTTTCTTGTGAGTGCTCCTTTGCAAAAAGGCTCTATAAAATCATTAAATGGTGTGAATATAGTTTGAATAACACAATAATTACAGATGTTGTGTTTCAATGAATAGGCTTCAAACAGCTAAATAGAACTGCATTTAAAAGAATCATTCAATAAACTATTTTCACTGGAAACCAAAGATGCTTGAATAAAGTTAAAAATGTTAATTTGGTATTAAATTCTACTAGAACCATGAGTTTAATTAATTTTCATAATTTTTTTAGAAATTTATTGCCTCAATCAAGTTTTATATATAATCAAATGACTAATATGTAATTAGAAATGCTACAATTTTTACCTTTCCTGAGCAGCCAGATTCCAGGCATCTTAATTCTTTTTCACCCAAAACACATTCATAGCAAAAAAAAAAAATCATTCTGCTCAAACTTTTTGTTTACCAGCCAGTTTGGATATCTCTATGCATATAACTATGTGGTTAAGGAGGAAATCCAGTGTGATTTATCTTTGTGGGATTTTGTTTGGTTGGTTTCTGTTTTTTAGTCAAAAAAAACAAAAAACAAAAAAAAACACAACTTCATCAATTGTTAGAAACACTACCACTTATTCTTTTGGAATGGCAGTTCCTCATTTGAGACTCCAAAGAGTCAAGATCTTCAAATGATATCGTTGTTCACTGCCTGATAGCATTTACAATTATTTTGCTGTTGTTCTCCGGAGCCCAGATCACTTTTACTCTCTACACATTTGTGTATGTTGTGATCAGTTTTATTTCCTTCCATGTCTTTCTAATTAACCTCTTCCTCTTCTCTCTGCTCCTGTGCAGTTGGAGTGTGAGTTTTTGTTGGAATGCTTATGACAAGTTAATCCTGAAATTTGATGTTTTTTTGGTACCTGCTAGCTGATTTTCGATTCTCTAAAAGCTATACAGGTATCTGAAACTGGACTCCTGTGGACATATGGCTTTGTGAAAACAGAGGATTTTTTTAGATTTCTGGAGAATGACTCTACTGACTTTGAGTACAGACTTTCAGACTTTCTTTTCACTCTGGCTTTACTGGGTCTTGTTGGGTCTTCATTGAGTGAGCTGCTACCACCAGCTCAGTTAGATGTATGGTAGCTGTGTGTCCTGTTCCTAGAATTCCAGAGCTGGTTCATCACTCTTAAATTCTGTTATTTCCAGTATAAGGTTGACATTTTAAAAGATTATATTGTAGAAAATATCTTAATTGAGGGCTATGGAAATTCCTCTTTTGTGACAGAAAGGGCTTCTATGCCCATGTCTTGCAATAAAAAGGAAAATGCAGAGTCCATATGTTGGCAGAAAGCAGAGGTTTATTCTTCATAGAACATGTCTTTGAAGCAACTCAAGCTCTTATTAGATTATTTTTTTCTGAGATTTGGAGAAATTTTTATTTTAAGGCATTGTATCAGTCAGGGTTCTTCAGAGAAAGAGTGCCACTAATACAGTAGTATGCAGTATGTGTCCCTGTCTATCTCTATGCATCTATCATCTATCTGTATATGTATCTATCATTTATCTATCTATCTATCTAATATCTATCTATCTATCTAGTCTATATTTGAGAGAGATATATTGGTTTATGTTAAGGAATTGTCCCTTTGATTATGGATGTGGCAAGTTCTACAGAGTGATCCAGCAGTCTGAAGACCAAGAGACAAGCCAGTGTTCCAGTTCAAGTCCAAAGTCCCTCAGACTAGAGACGCAGGAGAGGGCCAATATTGTAGTTCAAGCCCAGAAGCTGTCTGCTGCAGAATTCATGCACATTATGGAGAGCAATCTGCTTTACTTATAGTCCCCTGATTTAAATGTTAATCTCATCCCGAAACACCCTCAAATATTCAAATTTGTGCTTGACCTCATGTCTGGCACCATTGCCCAATAAATTGAAATGTAAAATTAACCAGCACAGATATTTAGTTTAAACAAATACACACACATTATAGTAGAGTTAAAAATTTTGTATTGATTTTTAATGTAGAACATAAATTTTATTCTTGTTTCAAACCACCATAATCTATGTCTTTAGGACCCTAGCAATAGCATTTATTTTTTTCAGTATATAAATGGAAGATTTGGGAAATGATAGAGACAAGACTACCTGAAGTGTCAGGATACTTTGCTGTATCTTCAACGTGCAGTGCTTATATTGAGAGTACTATGCCCATCTGATCCTCATGTCCTTCACCTGTAAAGTATAGCATCACTGTGAAATATTACTTGTACAGTATTTACATATAGCATAGCTATGAAGTAGTCCATATATTACATATACATACACAAATATTACATATAATAATATTAATATATCATAGCTGTGAAATATTACATGCAAAATATTTAGTATTACCTGTAAAACATAGCATAGCATAATTTCTCAGCATGTTTTCAGCTCTGGCAGCCTCTGACTGTATTTATTTTATAGTGGCAACAAGAAACAGGCTCACCAGAAAACAAGAATAACCCTTGTGACATCTAGTATATGACAGTTACAGAAAGTTTGGTGAGTGGACAACTGTGATGTTTAATTTTATGTGTTAAATTGACTGGGCTGCAATACTCAGATATTTGGACCAACGCTATTGTGAATGTTTCTGTGAGGGTGCTTTTGAATGAGATTCACATTTCAGTTGGTGGACTCTGAGTAAAGCAGATTACCTTCCATGGTATAGATGGGCCTCATCAAATCAAGTGAAGGTCTAAATGGAACAAAAGACTGACCTCTCGCAACAGGAAATAATTCTGCTAGCTCTCTGATTTCATGTATAACATTGGACTTGACTGAATCTCCAGCCTGCCAACCTCTCCCAAAGGTTTATATATGAAAATAAACCTTTCATATATAGATATATAGATTTCGTAAAAAAATACATAAATATATAAAAATATATATGAAAAGTTTATATTTCATATATATATATACATATATATATACATATATATATATATGTATATATAGATAGGAAAGGTTTGTTTTTGTTTTGAGATGGAGTTTCACTCTTTTCACCCAGGCTGGAGTGCAATGCTGCAATCTTGGCTCACTGCAACCTCTGCCTCCCAGGTTCAAGCAATCCTCGTGCCTCTGCCTCCCGAGTAGTTGGAATTACAGGTGCCTGCCACCACACCAAGCTAATTTTTGTATTTTCAGTAGATACAGGATTTTACCATGTTGACCAGGTTGGTCTCCAACAACTTACCTCAGGCGATCCACCTGCCTCGGCCTCTCAAAGTGCTGGGATTACAGGCATGAGCCACTGTGCCTGGCCCAGTTTTGTTTTAAATAAATATTTTCATGCCATTGTGGAAGCTCATTAAGTCCAAAAATTATATATATATATATGTATATATATATACATATACATATAAATACATATATAGTTCATAAAATGTATATATGTATGAAATATATGAGAGGTTTTTATTTTATAATATATATATACAAACACTTTTTTTTGGCTTGGTAAGTCAAAAAATATATATGTATATATATAAAATAATAAAAATATGTATGTGTATATGTATGATTTGTTTATATTATATTATCTATATAAAACATACCTTATTGGTTTTGCTTCTCTAGAGAACCTTAACTAGTACAATAATTCAGTCTCAAAATTTAGTCGAAGTTGAGACCATGTGGAAGCTGTTCACTAGGCTAGGCTCAACAAAAAACAATAGTGTCATGTGGAAACATGAGGTGACTTGGAAGAAATACTGATGCTCAAAGCCTAGTGAAGCCAAGAGTCAACAAGGACATGAATCTTGCCGAGTTTGCCCCACTCAAGTGCTGGGTCCTTTGCCTACAGATCCAGCCATGCCTTAATCATTCCTAACTCTGATGAAGTCTAGACACTGGAGAGCTTGCTTAATCTGAATCTAACCATATGGAAACATCAAATCTGCCCAAAGGGCAGTCTGTAAAATAACTGGTGTATATTCTTCAAAGTAATCAAGTGCCACAAAAGCAAGAACAAACTGGAAAAAAGTGCCCAAAGAAACGTAACACAAATAAATATTAGGTTGGTGCAAAAGTAATTGCAGTTTTTGCCATTGAAAGTAATGGGATTTATCCAACAGCACATGCTCACTTCCTGTCTCAGTGTCACATTTTGGTAATTTTCACAATATTGCACACTCTTTCATTATTATTTAACCTATTACAGTGATCAGTGATCTTTGATATAACTTTTGTAGTGGTTTGAGACATCATAAACCATACCCATATAAGATGGAGTATAAGAAAAGAAAAGAAAGAAAAGAAAAGAGAATAGAATAGAAAAGAAAACCATGCTGGCCACAACAGTCCCTTAACCCAAACCTTAATGTTGGGGACTAAGAAGTGGGGAGGGGTGAGGGATAAACAACTGCATATTGGATACAACATATACTACTCTGGTGATGGGTGCCCTGAAATCTTAGACTTCATGATTATACAACTCATCCATGTTACCAAAGACCACTTTACCCCTAAAGGTATTGAAATAAAAAATATGTATGAAATAAAATTTAAAAAAATAATGGGATTTACAGATAGCAACAGAAACATTGCTAAATATTTAAAGTAAAGCCATTACTTTAAATATTGTGGTTTTTCAATGGCAAAACCACAATTACCTTTGGACCATCCTAATAAAATGAATATGTCATTGGAAATTGGAAGTGAGCATATATAGTAATGTTACAGAGCAATGAATAACAGAGTTCCTTCCCTGTAGCACCCTACATTCGGCACATTAGAAAAACATGTGAACAGTAAGGTACAGATTAAAATGGAAAGTGTGATAATGAAGATATGTAAAATATGCTAGGGCAGCTGAAAGTAGGAGTGAAAAGTCTACTTTGTGAAGGAATGTAAAATCTGGAGACATTTGAACTAGGTATTGAAAGAGGGTTAGACTGAATCTTAGACCTAGGTTCAAATTTTTCCACTGCACTTACTGCTTGTCACTTTAGAAAAGTCATTTTATCTTACTGAAGCTAATCTAATCACCTGTAACAAAAGGTTGAAAATCTGTAAGAATTACTTTGAATATTTTCTGAAATCTAGCATATGAAATTTCTTAACAATGTAGTCACCAAATAAATCATATCTTAATCTGAGGTACTTTTGAAAACAAAATGAAGAAGCTTTTACAAAGTGTGAGGCTTGGGAGGGATATGGGAAAAGCCAAAAGCTGTTCCTAATACAGTAAAAATGGGAACATCTTGTTGCTATCTGTAAATGCCTATAGTCTTGGTAATGGGCCACATCCTTATACATTGTATGGTTGAATCTTAAAATATCTCACAGGTGATTCTGATGTACAGTTGTAATAAGAGCTACCCTTTTTGAAAACTTATTTTATCCTAGAGGCTTTGCATTTCTTATTAATAATTCTTAAATCCATTCTGTCTTTCTTTAAACATGAGCAATAGATATGTGGTCTCTGAGAGGTTAAGTACTTGCCCTCAGTCAGACAGATATTGAGAAGCTGGAGTTTTATTCAAGGTCTGTGTAACCACAAACACTACACCAATTTTAATTCCACCTATCCTTCTCTAGTGATTAAATTTACTACATAACTCACAGAGAGGATTATAAAGTTAATCAAAAGGAGAAGCAGAAAACAAATACTGACACTTCAGTGAATATGGAATATTGATTATTAAAGATCTTATTATGTGCTTTCGGATGAGCTATTTATTCCCACAGATGTTTCCTCTTTACAAACTACATTAAAGAGGCTGAAGATAATATATGCTAATTTCTATAGTCCTTTGACACAATTTCTGAGGGTTAGTAGAAATTAGAATATTTTTATTTTTTACTATATGGTTTTAAAAATTATATTCAAATTAAGATATCATTGTTGTAAAAAGAAAGTCATACCTTATCATATGCTTTCAAAATTGTTTGCTTTTGCCAAAGTTGAATCGTTTTTCATGACCCAATACTTCATACTTGTATTTTTTTATTAAAGTTGGTAATACAAATATTGTGAAAAATGCTTATACAAAATATGGGGGGATTTCTTTTCTGATTGTTCCTCATCATTGATATGCATTGAATTTTCAAGTAGAATTTTAGAAATATTTTGTTTCTTTAACCAAACACTTTTTTATATTCTACAATAAACTACTATTTTTTACATTTAAAAAAATAACCAATTTTCTAAATTACTATCATGTCCCCCCCATTCATTGTCACAACCAAAACATAGCCACATTAAAGTGCAAACACCTACTAGTGTGCCATTACTACACCCAGTTGAGGACATCACCTTAGAGGTGAACTGCGAAGGGTGTCAGTTACACTCCTATGTCAAGGGAGCCTGAGGTCATTCTTATATCCTCATTCCTCATACCTTTGAAAATGCGAGTGTTTTAGATTAAAAGATGAAAATTCATCCTCAGTGCAGCCAAGCTAGCATCCACTAACCTCCTTGCAGTTAATAGTTTTAGGCCAGGGGATTTATTTTCCTTTCTTGAAAACTTAGTCACACAGTGAAGAGAATGTTTTGTAGTTTATTCATCTTTTCAAATGTATTGCTCTGGAAGTGCCTACAGATTATCAGATTATCTAGTCTATCTCCATGTTAAAATGAAGTACCCCTCTCAGAATTAATCTTTTCTATACCTATGTACTTCCTCTCAAGGCTAAACTCTGTGTTCCCCAAAGGACTGTAATGTCCAGCCAAGCAGTGTCTACTCCATAGACATTCATTTAATCCTATATTTTATATGATAATTTGCAAAGAATGGGTCTAAAACACGTTTGCATAGAAACAATGTATCACAGTGAAAAGAGTTTAAACTGAGTAACAAATTAGCTGATCTTATTTCCTAGTGTGTCTGGAATAAATTCACTTTTTGCTGATGTCTTGGGGTAATTGTTAACTATATTGCCTTTCCATTTTCAAATGTGTTTAAGTTTGGGTGATAAATTCTACAACCACCCTACTGAAAGAGGGCATTTTAAAAATTATAATTGCTTTTGTTGAATTCACTAACATACTTTCTGGAAAAAATATATTTATAAGGAGCTGGATGTTTTCACTTCTCTCAATAAGTAGCTATTCTATAATCTCAGAATTTGCTTATTCAATGCTTATTTCACTAGAATGAATGACTGACAATTCAGTGTGTGAATAATGTAATTAGTAATTATGCAATAAATTATAATGGCAAAATGTAGTCAGTTATACTTTATGCTCTGTTATAAAGCAACATACTTTTATAAATATATTTGGGCAAAGTTTCAACCAAATTGCTCATCGGTCTGTTTTTATAAATGGATTATTTACAGATCTCTGTCCTTGGTTGCAAATTACCTTAAAGAGCAGAGATAAGTCTGCACTCTGCAGAACTCAAAGCTTAGCACAGAGTATGTAGGGTCTGGGGGCAAATGATGAGATGATGCAACTAAAAATAATGCACTGTAGTAAGACAGAGCTAGGCCATGATCAGATCTTTTGCAAGAACTCTGATGCTCATAATTCTGGAAATGAGATACATCAAGGTCAATAAAGAAAAGACATGTTGTTTCCCTAACATTAAACAGAAAATAAGTCATCCAATACATCATATTGACATAGGACATCACAGGTCAGGAGAAGTGTGTCTAATGAAGAAAAATTGGGGAATAAATGTGTTCTATGCTCAGATGACCTTATTTGTTGATGACTTTACCTTATTCTTCAGTCAGCACAGAATTATGATACACTGACTTTGGAATACAATCATTTCATTTAATTAGCCATTTTAGGCTAATGAATTAGTACATTCATGATGTACTGAAGACCAATGCCATGCTAAATAAGAAACAGTGTCCTTCAAGTATATGGAAATGGTCACACACCTTCATTCCTTTATCAAGAATCACTAACTTTCTGCCACCTTCAGGTAAAGTGACATCTTTAGGAGTGTTGGCTACTTGATATGAACCTAACTTAGATTTCTTATGAATCTTATGCCAGAATCTTAGAGAGAAAAGTATCATTATCATTATTTTTAGATGAAGAAATTTAGCCTGAAGATAGGGGTGATGGCTCACTCATGTAATCCCAGCATTTTAGCAGGCCAAAGTGGGCGGATAGACTGAGTGTAGGAGTTTGAGAACAGCATGGAAAACATAGTGAGATTCTGATCCTACAAAAAGATACAAAAATTAGCTGGGGGGTGTTCTTGTGGTCCCAGTTACTCAGGAGGCTGAGATGGGAGCCAGGAGGTGGAGGTCGCAGTGAGCCATGATCATGCCATTGCACTCCAGCCTGGGGGATAGAGCAAGACTCTGTTTCAAAAAAACTACAAATAAAAATTTTAAAAACGGAAAAAGAAAAAGGAGAGAGAGAGAAGGAAAGGAAGCAACGGAAGGGAGGGGAAGGGAAGGGGAAGGGGGGAGGGGAGGGGAGGGGAAGTGGGGGTAAGGGAAGGGAAAGGAGAGGAGGGGAGGGAAGGGGAGGGAGGAAAGTGAACTTAAGAAGTACAAAATAATTTTTCTGTTAACA
>CAUYLG010072989.1:0-67786 GCA_963573385.1 Cacajao melanocephalus
TGTGTTCCCGTTCAAAAAAATCCCAATTTTTTTAATAATATTTTTAACCTTTTTTTTTTTTTTTTTTTTTTTTTTTTTTGAGACAGAGTCTCATTCCATCGCCAGGCGCCAGACCTGAGTGCAGTGGCGCGATCTCGGCTCACTGCAACCTCCGCCTCCCGAGTTCAAGCAAGTCTCTTGCCTCAGCCTCCCGTGTAGCTGGGATTACAGGCGCCTGCCACCACACCCAGCTAGTTTTTGTATTTTTAGTAGAGACGGGGTTTCACCATGTTTGCCAGGATGGTCTCGATCTCTTGACCTGGTGATCCGCCTGCCTCGGCCTCCCAAAGTGCTGGGATATACCTTTTTATAAGTTTGACTTGAATCATTTAGGGTTTTCTATTCTTGCTCGGCCAAGAGAATTCATAACTATTTGTTGAGTTTGAACATTAACTCTAGTTTAAGGGGAGCAAGAGAGATCCAGGGCTGGGTTGAGGGGCAGGGAGGTTGGGCAGGGGAATCATTAAAAGTTTTTTTAATATTTAAAAGTTGTATGTCTATTTATATGCATGCAATATCCCCAGTCATCAAACACATACTGTTGTGTATTAAACATTTCACATGCATTACCAAATTATTATAACTCTCTAAGGAAGATAGTGTGTTCCCATTTTATGGATTAATACATAGAGACTTCTAGAGATTCAGAAACCTGCCCATGGTTATAAGTTAATGAATGGCAGTGCTGGGAATTGAGTATGTCTCTCTAGAGTCAAAGCAGCTTATCTGTGTGCTCTACTCTAGATGTGGTGTTAAAATTTCCTCTCATGCCACTGAGCCAAACTCATGTCTCTATGGCCTTGGCTGACACATGTTGGCATAGAAGTGCGTGGCACAAGTAGGGAATTCGTGGTTGCTGGAATGTTTCATTAAGCAAAACAAGTGGTAGAGTTTCTGGTGTGGTTTTTTTCTTTTCTCTTTGCAGGGTAGCCAGTTCGTTGTGTGTTCCACAATGAATTGTCACTGATAGCCATCTTGAACAAGGGACAAGCTTTTTCTTTGCTTTCATTCTTTTCTAAAACAGCCAGCTGTATATACCATATCAATATCTTTTTAAAAAATGAAATTGACTCTCCTTAATAATGTGTTATGTCTTTGGTGACTATGAAGTGGGCCCTTGCCCCACGGCCTACATGTGGTTAAGAGACCTGGAGTATAAGCGGTAATATTCAAAACTTGTATTTCATTAAGGCCAAATGTGACATTTTGAGGATTACTTTGTGTATTTTATGAGACTGTAGCTTGTTGATTTAGGGCTTTCAAAAATCCTGTAATTGGTCTGAGCAGAGCAGATTCCAGATACAAATCAGATAGTGCCTCTCTGCTTGGGTAGTGTTGGGGACTCTATCTGCCTTCCTTGGAGTCACCTGCGCTTCTTAGATTTGCATACCCAGGTCTTCACCATTGTACCTGGCCCACCTTTCTCACTTTGCTTCTTGTCGCATCTCCTGAGGTCTAGCCTTCCGTATTGGGGCCCACCGTGCATTGAATTTACTTTGTACTTTACCAGCTTTGCTTCCACTCAGTTCCCTTCCCCTCTCTCTCTCTCCCTTTGTTTATTTTGTATAGATTCATGGTGACTGGCACATGGTGGATCTCAGTAAATATTTCCAGCTATATACTGTGAGGACAATACTGTGAAGCAGACAGTGCATAGCTTTAAAAAGGTGCTTGGGCTGGGCACAGTGGCTTATGCTTGTAATCCTGGCACTTCGGGAAGCCAAGGCAGGTCGATTGCTTGAGCCTAGAGTTCAAGGCCAGTCTGGGCAACATGGCAAAACCCCATGTTTGCCCCCCACCCCAGTACAAAAATTAGCCAGGTGTGGTGGTGTGCACCTGTGGTCCCAGCAACTTGGGAGGCTGAGGTGGGAGGATCACTTGAGCCTGGGAAGTGGAGGTTGTAGGGAGCCAAGATCATGCCCCTACCCTCCAGCCTGGGTGACAGAACAAGACCCTATCTTTAAAAAAATTAAAAACATTTTTTTGAAAGAGTGCTTGATAAACAAGAGTAATGGTTGTCTTTCTAGTCCCCTGCCACCACAGTGACATAGTTTACTGTATTTGCAGTCCACTTTGCTAGGCGGAGTGAGCTCTTGACTGTAGTGTGCCTCAGATCTTAGTGTTCTTTGCACGTGGCCTAGGGAAATATTACTAAGTTTCCATTGATTGAATGAAGCACTTTTAACCCCTGTGCGCATCTTGCAACTTGTTCTTTGCCTGGCTTTTCCCGCGCTTGGAGCTCATCAAGGAACCTGGCCTGGGGATCGTTACCTGATGTCTATACCCAGGTTACAACAAAGGGGAAAGTTAATCTGCTACTTGAGTGTGCTCACCATAGAACCAACTGGGAGTCACTACATCTATAGCCACCAGGGCCTGTTGAGCAGGAACAGGGGAGCCTGCGAGGCAGCTTTCTGACCTCTCCAGCCTGCTTCGACTTCTTTCAGGGTCTTTTGGATGCCCCCACTTGAGACAGAGACTGCTGTCAAGGGGGAGCAGACAGCTTGCACAGTAGGCCCCCTCCAGGCTGCTGGCACACAAAGACCTGGCAGAGGGCCTGCTGCACGGCTCTTTGGGTTTTAGAATGCCCTGGGAAAGCATGCTTTTTAAAAGGAGTTTTTGGTATTCCTTCTGGCAAAAAGGACTGACGCACTTTTATTTCTTCCTCCGCAGAGTGATCAACAGCTGGACTGTGCCTTGGACCTAATGAGGCGCCTGCCTCCACAGCAAATCGAGAAAAACCTCAGCGACCTGATTGACCTGGTACGTGCCTCCACATGGTTCCATCTGAGACTGCGGCTAAGAGTTGGTTGCTTTTATATAGCTTTTTCCATGCAGAATTCGCAACACAGGAAACCTTTTATCTCCCTAGCCGCTGAACTATGATATTCCTCCAGCCAGAGAGAAGATGAGTTTCATATGGTGGTCTGTCATTCAGAACCATCTGTGTCAATGAAGCCCAAGTTAGGAGTTCTAAAGTTAATGTCAATCTGCTCCCTCCCCAACTACCTTGTCTTCAGTTTCCAGAAGCTTGCATTTAGGTGTGATGAGGAAGAGGCCGTACCCATCCAGCAGGCATTCAGCAGCGCACGCAGGCCAGACACTGTCAGTCTCTGCTATTGTGTGAGTTTCTCCAGCCAACACAGTACAAGCGTCTACCTGTAAGATGCTTCCGTGGCTTCATTTCTAGTTGGAAAAGGTATAACAAGCAAAAGTTGGCTTATTAAAGGGCCCATCACATCTAGTTTCTAAATATTCTATTTATTTTCATAGATTTTTATGCTCAGAATGATCGGTCTCAAGACGATGCCTCAGATTCACTAGCACCATATTATGTGAGAGTGCTCAAAATATTTTAAAAAATCTGTAAAGCCATAGGAAATAACAGAAAGAAATAAAATCAGGTCCTAAGAGGCCAACCGAATCACACTGATCACTTGGCAGTGAGTTCTGGCGCTGGATTTGGAACTTGAGTCCCTGAGTCCGGTCCTCTGTTTTTTCCACTGTGTCCTGTGTCTTCTTGGATGTGATTATCCGTTGCCAACCATGGCTCATCAGTGAGGTATCTTTTTAAAGAGTGGGTTGAGAGCTCGTTCATACACTGTAGTGATTTATTTAATTCCATTGTATGCATTCAGAACAGTTTTATTAGGAAAAGACTGACAGCTAGGAGAGGCACGTACGTCATTCACAGAGAAAACTTTTCACAGCAGCCTGAAAGGTCTGTAGTGCGACTATCTGCATATTTATAGGGATGCAAACTCCCAGCTGAGAGACAAGTGTGTGACACAGAGCAGAGTGTGTGGAAGGAGTTGCGAACCTGCTGTATCTCATTCATAGTAATCCAGGAAGTGGGAAGAAAGAGGTTTCTTGAGGTCACTGGCTGCTCAAAGAGACAACTGTGCATGCTTGTGATGTAAGTGGAGAGAAGGCAGGTATCAAAAAAGAGGGTCCCAGCCAGACAGTTGACATTTCAGATGAGTAGTAACATAGTTGTGATGCAGATGAACCCACTGTGTGCTCCAGATCAGGGGTCCCGGGCCAGGAGCCAGCGAAGATGACTGAAGCGGGCTTGGCGGGGTTTGGGGGGCACAGGCCCATTGGGAAGGGCAGCTGCCCTCGTTATTCCAGGTGCTTGTTGCCCTGTTAGAAGTATAGCCTCTGTTGCTCATTTTCTGATTTTTCTAGAGGAACCATATATTTGGGTTTTTTTGTTTTGTTTTGAGACAGTGTCTCTTTCTGTCGCCCAGGCTGGAGTGCAGTGGCACGATCTCAGCTCACTGCAGCCTCCGCCTCTCAGGTTCAGGAGATTCTCCTGCCTCAGCCTCCTGAGTAGCCGGAACTATAGGTGCCCACCACCACGCCTGGCTAATTTTTGTATTTTTAGTAGAGACAGGGTTTCACCATATAGGCCAGGGTGGTCTCGAAATCCTGCCCTTGCGATCTGCCTGCCTCGGCCTTCCAAAGTGCTGGGTTTACAGGAGTGAGCCACCACGCCTGGCCGTATTTGGGTTTTTATGTGAAATATCCTGATTTTTTTTTTTTAAACAGAGTCTCATTCTGTCACCCAGGCTGTAGTGCAGTGGTACGATCTTGATTCACTGTAGTCCCTGCCTTCCCATTTCAAGTGATTCTCCTGCCGCAGCCTCCCCAGTAGCTGGGATTACAGGCACCCACCACCATGCCCAGCTAATTTTGTATTTTAGTAGAGACGATTTTCACCGTGTTAGTCACGCTTGTCTCAAACTTCTGACCTGAAGTGATCTGCCCATCTCAGCCTCCCAAAGTGCTGGGATTGTAGCTGTGAGCCAGCACACCCAGCACTCTCCTGATTTTTAAACATCGGCCTGTGCATTAAAAACCTGGGCCTGAGCCTGTGAAACATCAGCTGGGGGCGGGCAATATGGGCTGAAGGGGTTAGAGGAGATGACCTTTGTTAAGAAATACTGAAGATAAAGTTGGGTAGGTAGCAGGTATCCTTGAAAGTGAGGAGACCTTGACCTTGATATGGTGAGAATCGTCACCATCAGCCCACTGACTGCTGAACTTTTATGTAGTACATCGTGCACGACCATTTAAACTCTCAACAGTCCTATGAGGTAGGACCAGAATGCGATCTGGGAAGTACCTTCACATCTTTGCATTTTTCTTAGTTAGAAATCTGTGCTTGATCCTCTGTGGAAGAGGTGGGCAAAAGTTGAAGGTGTGATTCACCTTTCATTTGGTCAGCTGCAGCGGCCTGTTTTTCTTCTAAACTCAGCATGAAAGCATGCTTGGCTGAGTTTAAATTTAGTTTGCCAATTTAGCTATTACTGTATTTTAAAAATAAGCCAAACATAGAAGTAGGAAATGATGAGCAAATTTTTCTCAGTAGACACTTCCTGGTGTTTAACAGGCTGTTTTGTTCTTATGGCAACCGAAGTGTTTTACTACAGCTGTGTCTTTTCTCTGGGACTCCCTCATCACTCTCTCTTCCAGAGATGTGCATGTAGCTGCTTTTATCAAAACCTGGTCAGCTGGTTCCCTTGCTGCCCGGGCCAGTTTTCCTTGGACTAAACAGAGAAATTGCAGCATTGATGGTGAATGAAGGAGAGGATCAAGAGCTGTCTTTTGCCATAGCCAGATACTGAATGACAGAGATCGGCTCTGAGGTTTAGTTGCAGGATGGTACTTGGACACAAGTTGAAGTACCAGAGCGTATCTACCATTGATGTATGATGCGGTGTGTGGCAGTCCATAGATTACTGTCAGACTGTACTACTTTTCCTTTTTTTTTTTTTTTTTTTTTTTTTTTTTAGAAACAGGGTCTTGCTCTGTCTCCCAGGCTGGGGTATAGTGGTACCATCAATCAAAGCTCGGTGCAGCCTCAAACTCCTGGGCTCAACTGATCTTCCTGCCTCAGCCTTGCGAGTAGCTGGGACTACAGGTGCCCACCACCACATCTGGCCAATTTTTAAAAATGTTTTCTTTACCATGGAGACTGGTTCTTCCTGTGTTGCCCAGGCTGGTCTCGAACTCCTGGCCTCAAGCAATCCTGCTTTTCTGTTTTTAACTTTGTCTTCTGTAGAATGTATGCTGGAGCCGGTGGAGGGGGGCTGAGGTTGGGGTGGACAGCTGACGTGTGTTGAATACCTACTGTGTGCCCAGGACTGAGCTGGGGACTTCTGTTTGTGTTATTTATTATTTCTTCAAAGTCATACAACACCCCTGTAAGGTGCACATGGCCACCTCACCTCTTTTGGATGATGTAGTCTCTGTGGGGAAGAAGCCAGGAAAGGGATGTGGCTTTGTTGCGCCCGGAGTTCTGGTTTCTTCCCAGGTTCCTTGGGGTCAGTCACACTGAAAGCAACAGATTAAATGTGGCGTTTCTATGTGGTATATCAGTTTTGCCTGTTGGGAGAGAAACTGTTAAATAATTAAATTCATTAGTAACCTAAAATGTTAGCACGTAGGTATATTATGGAGAATAATGTTAAATTCATATAATTTAAAAGCAAAAACTAGACACAGGGCAAAACAAAAACAAAAAAACACCCTTCTCAGAACTAGACCATTTAGGATTAGTGGCTCCCTTTCCTCCATTGCCTCGGGGCGGCCTGAGAGGCACCAGCTCCCCCTCACTGACTGTGTGGAGGCCACCTGGGGCCCCATCTGCCTCAGAGGCTGAGCAACAGGCCAGAGTGGATTCCCATCATCCAGAGTGGATTGGGGAAACGGTGTTCTCATTAATTTTTTAATTGAAGTAAGGAGGAATGTCAGAATGGAAATGGAGCATGACTTTTCAGCAAATTAGGATCTGGTACCTCATGCCTCATTAAAACTGTATTGACATGCATTGGCCAGGCGTGGCGGCTCATGCCTGTAATCCCAGCACTCTGGGAGGCTGGTGGATCACCTAAGGCCAGGAGTTCGAGACCAGCCTGGCCAACATACTGAAACCTCATCTCTACTGGAAAAAAAAAAAAAAAACAACTATATTGACATGCTTCAGAAGCCACTTTCTGATTGATGGCCTGGCTTTGAGCCCCTCACTACGTATGGTGCTCATAGAAGAGGCAATGCGCTGGTTTTGTCCTGGATCCTGTGACTGATCCTGGAAGTTACTTCTTTGAATGTTTTATTTTCATCACTGCCAGTGTTCTCTAGGAATGACAGTTTTTCTTTTTTCCTTTTTAACTGAATTTAAAAAATGCTTTATTCTGTAAGAATTGGTCTGTGCTGAGTACACTGTTGTGGCATTGACGTTCACATGCAGTTCTAGTTTCTTCCCAAAGCTGTGATTTCAGAAAATTCACACTGTTATGCACCTGTCTAAAGGCAAAGGATCCCGGCCTTTGTTACGTGTAATCTGGGATCAGTCAGGTGTTTTGAAAGTAGCTAATGCACTGCTGCTCCATGCAAACAGCAGTCATTCCTCCCATGCTCACCTGGCCACGATAATGAAGGGGAGGTGGTTGTTTTCAAGAAAAGTCTACAGTTTTAAGACTGACAAGAATGTTAGGATTTGCCAGCATTCTCCATGAAGGGAATGGCCTCACTTAGATGTCAGAGCCAGGGAACTGTGGGGGGATGGATCCAGTCCATCAGTGGTCCAATTACAGAGTAGTGTTAAAGAGAAACGTGGTAGATGCTTGGCAGCCAGGCCAAGGCAGCCCAATTTATCATGCCAGATTGGCTTGCTTTTTTCTTCCCAGCATCAGAATTTTTGCTGCCTTGGGATTAGGAGGCCTGCTCTGATTGGTGGGAAATGACCTTCCTTTGCAGATGGCCAAAACATCATTTTCTTACATATTAATCCCATTGTGCTAGAGTGAATACAGCCAAAATCCGTTGTTAAGCTGTTTCAGAAATACCCACGTGTCCACAAGGGCCAAGAATCATATGATGTGAAGATGTCCCTTGGCTTCATAAACTTGGACCTTCTATGGCTTTACTCTGCACACTGGCAGCAAGAGCAGAAATATCTCGGCTGAGGTATATTTTGAGCCCTGAGCTGGGGAAGGAGTTTTATTGGCACCCAGCAGGCCATCCGTCCTTTGCCTTTTTAAGAGCAAACCAAAAATAGCCGTGAATGTGTTTAACTAGGCAAGAAAGTCTCTGCTTGCAAACATTGATCACTTCATGTTTTAATTCCTCCGCTTCTTTCTTTCTTATAGTCACTCTAAGGCCCCCTCTTGGGTGTCCCCAGACTTTACTCAAGCAAAGGGAAGACATCAGGGCTGGCAAGGTATCCAGGCTAGTGCAGTGAAGGTAGGAGAGACATCCTCATCCTTTACTGGGGAGTTGATAACTTGATAGGTTATTTCATTTCAGCATCTTCTTCTTTTTAAGTAGCCAGAACAGCCCTCTAGAAATAGAAAGAGCCAGCTGGGCATGGGGCTTCACACTGCCAGCCTCACCAGTACCTGTACTTTGAAATTATCCCCGTTGGCACATGCATCGGGGCAGCATGATGCCCTCAGGGAGTGTGATTTGACAGATGAGAAGGCTGGAGTGCATGGGGGATGTGTCCACATTTGGACCTCAGTGAGCAAGTGGAGAACTGCTGGTTACATTTCCAAGAACCTGCTCTCCGTGAAGCAGCCCATGAAGCCAACTCACACACATTTGTAATTGATTGGTGATGTTAAGGCTGATACTGTTATTTAATAGTTCATTAATACGATTGATTAGCAGAATATCTGATGTCTGCTAAGCACTGCCGCTCAGTTTTCAGTCTTTAATAGTTAAAGCAATGAAATGTGGAAATTATTTTTCCAGGGACAGCTGTGTGGAGTGAAGCAAAACTCAGTTGTGTCCCCAGGTGATGAAGGTGCACTGGGCCTGGGACCCAAGACACTACCCCTGCCTTTGGGGATCTTGAAGGCCAGATAGGATCTGTTAATAGAGTAAGCAGGTTTACATGTTCTTCTTCCCTAGTTTCCCCTTTAGCATGTCATTCAAACAATCTCAGACCAGCATTTTTCCTCCTTTATTTCAAAGACAACATTTAAAATGTCTTCTCCTAGGCTGGGCATGGTGGCTCACACTTGTAACCCTAGCACTTTGGGAGGCTAAGGTGGGCAGATCATGAGGTCAAGAGATCGAAACCATCGTGGCCAACATGGTGAAACCCTGTCTCTACTCAAAATATAAAAATTAGCTGGGTGTGGTGGCATGCACCTGTAATCCCAGCTACTCAGGAGGCTAAGGCAGAAGAATCGCTTGAACCCAGGAGGCGGAGGTTGCAGTGAGCCGAGATTGCGCAAATGCATTCCAGCCTGGTGGCAGAGCGAGACTGTCTCAAAAAAAATGTCTTCTCCGAGGCTGGGTGTGGTGGCTCACACTTGTAATCCCAGCACTTCAGGAGGCCAAGGTGGGAGGATTGCTTGAGCTCAGGAGTTTGAGACCAGCCTGGGCAGTTGCATAGGGAGACTCCATCTCTATTAAAATTAAAAAATGAGTTGGGCATGGCAGCATATGCCTGTGGTCCCAGCTACCCAGAAAGCTGAGGTGGGAGGACCTCTTGAGCCCAGGAGGTCGAAGCTACAGTGAGCTATGATCACTCCACTGCACTCCAGTTTGGGTGACAGAATGAGACCCTGTTATTAGTTTTTTAAGTTTTTGCCTTTCTAAAGGGGTCTCAGCTGAAGTAGGTGAAAAGGTAGTGGATTCAGTCGACATTTATTGAGCACCTCCTGGAAGTCAGGCACTGTGTTTAACTATGGGAAGAAGTGCAGCCTTTATTCCTTTGCCTTCTCTTCCAGAGGTAAAAATGCAGGGATTCTCAGCTCGATCCCTGAAAAGAATGACCCTGGTTAGATTCTCTTAGGCCATTGGTCATTGACCAGTCAATAAGCTCTGAGGATGAGTAGCAAGAGCTGCAGAACTGAGTTATTCTTTCTGCAAGCATTTATTACATGTACCTTCCATGTACCAGACACTATTCTAGGTGCTGGGGTTTTTGGGAGAACCAGATGAAGGGCCTCGCTCTGTGGAGCTGACATTTCATGGAAAATTAATTTCTAGAAGGAGGACTTGGCTGTGCATAGCTTTACACGCTGTACATCTATTGAACAGGATAACTGGCAGCTGTGCTTATTTGTTTTTACTTACGCATAAAGGTGTTAGAAGCTCTTTAATGCCCAGCTCTCAGTGTTTGTCCACTTCTGTAACCCATTGCTTGCCACCTTTTTTTTTGTCTTTTGAGAAGGAATCTCTCTCTGTCGCCAGGCTGGAGTGCAGCAGCAGGATCTCGGCTCATTGCAACCTCCACCTCCGGGGTTCAGGCAATTCTCCTGCCTCAGCAACTCCCCCACCCTGCCCCGAGTAGCTGGGACTACAGATGCTTGGCACCACGCCCAGCTAATTTTTGTATTTTTAGTAGAGACAGGGTTTCACCATGTTGGCCAGGATGGTCTTGATCTCTTGACCTTGTCATCTGCTTGCCACCTTTTAACTGGTCTCTCAGTGGCTTGTGCCTTGGTGCTTCTCAGATTCTTTCCCCAAAGTACTGCTGTCAGTAGAGGAATAAAGAAGAGCAAATACACATCTTTGAATTTTTAGGGGAAAATCCAAAGGTGCCTGCCTCAAGGGGAGCATTTTATGTTTTGTCTTATTAAAAAATTGTATTCTGTCTGGGTATGTGGCATTCACCTCCCAAGTACCTCCCAAGTATTTGGGAGGCTGAAGTAGGAGGATCGCTTGAACCCCAGAGTTCAAGATCAGCCTGGGCAACGTAACTAGACACCCATCTCTTAAGAAAAAAATTAAAGAATAAATTGGGGCCAGGCGCAGTGGCTCACGCCTGTAATCCCAGCACTTTGGGAGGCCGAGGCAAGCGTATCACGAGGTCAAGAGATCAAGACCATCTTGGCCAACATGGTGAAACCCCGTCTCTACTAAAATACAAAAATTAGCTGGGCGTGGTGGCACACGCCTATAGTCCCAGCTACTCGGGAGGCTGAGGCAGAAGAATTGCTTGAACCAGGGAGGTAGAGGTTGCAATGAGCTGAGATTGTGCCACTGCACTCCAGCCTGGCGCCTGGAGACAGCAAGACTGTCTCAAAAAAAAAAAAAAAAAAAAAAAAAGGAATAAAGTGTATTCCAGTCCATAACATGCCTACATGCAAAACATTTTAACATTAAAAAAATGCTTTTTCCACCAGAGTTCCTCATGGGTTTATGTTAGGGTGGGGAAACTCAGCTTCCTCTCTCCCACCCATCCTTGGGTCTGCCTGGAAGTTTTCTCCTCTGGGCTGGATGTTGTCTCTGGAGCAGGAGCCAGGGAATGGATGGATGGGATCATTGGTAATATGCATCAGCCCCTACATAGTCTCTGTTGTGACTGATGTTTCTGAGCTTTCCTACAGACAATGCTGCTATAGTTCCTGTTTTACAAGGAGAAAAAGCATTCCAGCCCAAAGCCTCCGGCAGTATTTTAATGAACTCCATTCTTTGAAAAGTTGTGGTGAGCTTTTCACAGGAGCCTTTTGCTCTGTGAATGGGCGGCAGCTGTGGGGACTGAGGCAGGGAGAGCAGGAGGCACCCTCTGGACGGTAGGTGATGAGCTGGCCCTGTTTCCCATCCAGCCTGGCCTTTCCTAGGATGGTGGCCCTTCCTGACCCCAGCTGTTATCGACCTGAGGACCTGCCACCTAATAGTGCAGACTCTGATTTGTGTCCAGGTGGCAGCCAGTCAGCCCTTTGCTGCTGGGAAGAAATGGCATGATTTGCTTAGAAAGAGGAGGTGGGGCGTCCTGGGGTGCTCTCACCTGACCTGCTCTCTCATAGATTTGGCCAGAAGTGATTTTAGATTCTGATGAGTTCTGTTGCATGCAGAATAATAGTTCCTCATTTGATCCAATTAAGAATGAGATTAATTGCCTCCTATAAAGACAGTCCGACAATGACGGTGGAATGAAGGAGTGCAAGAGAAAAGAAATGAACGAAAGACATTAGTAGGGCCATTGGCTTTACTTTGTGTGTGTGTTCCTTGGGGAGCAAAGACTGTTTCCAGGAGGCTGTAATGATACATCCTCCAGTCCCGAGCAGTCCTAGAACTGCCAGCCTCAGCAGTACCCGTAATGGTTGATTTTCCATTAGGAGAAGGGGCTTGAATTTCTCCAAAGCCAACTGTTTTGAAAATTGGTGATCTCCCATCATCTTTAAGATAGCCACCAAGTAAGCTTTGGTTATTTTTTAGAGATTGCAAATTTCAAAGTAGAAATTATTTTTTGTTTGGTCTCAGGTTAACAGTTTGACTCTTTATAAAATACTTTTCAATTACATGGAAAAAAAATTTTTTTTTTAAAGTTTTAAGTTAAATATAGAAAATAGAGACGGGGGGGTCTCACCATGTTGCCGGGGTTAGTCTCAAACTCCTAAACTCAAGCAGTCCTTCTGCCTCGGCCTCCCAGAGTGCTGGGATTATAGGTGTGAGCCACGGCGCCTGGTCAAAATAAATAGATTTTAGTGGATCTCCATCAGATGTCAGTAAGTACTGATATTACGGGTCTCGTTGTTTATACACTCATCAGGACCTTGTTTCAGTCTTCGTAGTCATTTTGTGAAGTGAGTGGGAGGAAACCAAGGAATGGAGGAGGGCAGTGAGTCCTTGACCTGATAGGTGAGGGGTGGGGTACAGGGGAAGAGGTGTCAAGCCCAGCTCTTGATTCCAGTCAGTATTTTCCACTGAATTACAGCCTTAAGAATGAAAATATTACAGCGTGCTATTTCTTACATGTCCTGCCAAAACTAAATCATCTTTTAAAAGTGAAAATGTAAAGGAAATTTATAATGAGGGCCAGGGAAGAATGGTCACCGTGGAAGTATCTAAGGGGAAAAGGACTTAAATTTGTCTTCCTGCCACTGCTGGTGTGGCACTCTGTGCAGGCCATCCTCCTGCAGAGCTTGACCAGCAGAGGAGCTGGCGGAGCTGTGGGGAACCCGGGCTCAGTTGGAACTGTGGGGCAGAGGCAAAGCTTCCTGTTGCAGCCCTTGCCACCCCCCGCTGCCCCTGCCATACACATTTTGCATTGTGTGTGTTTAGGGGAAAAGGGCTATTTTGAAAGCATTCTGCACAGACGTGAGTAGTATATCACTATACTTTCAGTTAAAACAAATGCAAAGATTTTGGAAAAAGCAGTGTACCACAAGAACCAATGGGATGGTTCGGTAAGGGAGCTTATTTCTAGGCAGTGTGTCCTTCTGCTGTTACAGATGGGCTCTTGTCCCTCCATCTTCCTTGGCATCTTATCTGTTCTAACTGGTTTAGGCTGGAGCACAGGCTGATTTTGGTACATTTAATTTAAATGATTTGGTAACATTTAAAGGCGGTCACCTAAGCAGCAAGCAGGCAGTGCCTAAAGACAACTGCAGAACTCCAGACTGAGTGGCAGAAGCAAATGAGTCGGAATTCTCAGAAACAGACCTGGTAGTGGAAGAACTTAGAACAATCACGAGTGGTATTCCTATTTGGGAGAAAATAATTGTTCAATAAATGTGTTGAAACAGCTGATGCTATTGAAGGAAAACACACTAAAACTCTGATGCAACAGCATGTAGTCATATTTCATATTTCTCATGGATGATGAATTAACGATTAAACAAACATGAAAGACCCAGAGAGTATACATCAGTGTTTGATCTTGAGTTGGAGGAGGCCTTTAGAAGGTGCATAAGCCAGTGCCGAAATGATAGCTTTGACTGCATGCAAATTTGACTTAAAAGTTTATACAAAATTAAAAAGCAAAGAACATACTCTGAAAAGCATTTGTACCTTTTGGCAAAGAACTTCTCTCTTGAAACCTGAGAATACTTGCTGAGGCTGTTGGAGTTATCGTCCTCATTGGACAGATGAAGAAGCAGGGCCTCCAGCAGTTTATCCAGGGTCACCAAGTAGTGATGGTGGAGCTAAGCTTTGGACCCAGACAGTCCGACTCCAGGGCACTTAACCACTACATGGCATTACCTCTGTCAATAAGAAAAGTAGGAATACTTTGTTAGAATGGAGCTGGCTACCTAGGCAGTTCACAGAGGAAGAAATGCAAACGCCTAATATGTGAAACTTTTGGTCCTCACTAGTAGTCAGAAGTGCAAAATAAACTAAGATGGGATGGCTGGAAAAGGCTCTTTCACAGACTGCTGTTCCTTCTGCTTGGTGGGTGGATTCATTTATTGTTGGAATGTGACCTGCACATTTCCTGACTCTCTAATGAAATGAATCCCCTCACCTTTGGCATTGAGTCTCTCAAGAGACAAAGGGCAGGGATTGACTGGGAGAAGTCCAGAAATGATTACTGGATAATCATACTGCATTAACCATTAAGAGCATCACCACCTGTGTTGGCATTTCAAAGGCTCTGAGAAGTCCCGCAATTAATAGAAAAAGAACTGAACCTGTTTTTTGTTAAACCAGCATTTCCCCGACTCACTTTCAAGGAATGTGCTTTGGGAAGCATTGGTTTCCTGGGAAGGATCATAACCTACACACTAAATGACCTGGATTCTACACCCTTTTTTGACAGTGGCCTTAAGTGTGATGTTAGCCAAACTTTTTATTTTCATAAATGTTTGGTAAAATGGGGTAGAAGAAAACATGGCTTTTTTGGAATGATTTATTTAATTTTGCAAATAGAGAACTGCTTCAGGAAGCTTCCCTTTGCTTCAGTCGGAGGGACAAAGGTAGATGAAAAGAAAGCGCTGTGTACATTAAGAAGGTACCTTGGCAGATCTTACTTGAAGTCAGGAATCCTGGGTTGTAGCTTTAGGTCTGCCACTAACTTGCTTTGGGAATTGTAGATCTCCCTGCGTCTCTGGCCCCCACTCTGCGAAGTGCAGGCCGGATGGTCTCTTCGTCTCTCAGAACTGGAAGTCTGTTGCCTAGAACTGAAAGAACATCACCATGGCTACCCTTCTGTTGATGTCACTACTTTCGGATCCCCTTTTGCTGGCGGAAGAGGCATCGTTTTCTCTCAGATCTGTGACCTGCCCCACATGGTAAATATGTGGAGAGAACAGAGCAGATGCCTCCAGCCCATAGTCTTTTTCCCTGGGTGGCTCACTAGAGCGGGAAGAAAAGGCTCATTGGGACTTGAATCCTGGCCTGGTCACCTTCCAGCTTTGAGACCTTGGGCAGGGCACTTTATCTCCCAAAGTTTCCGAAAGCTGAATTCGTGGGACAGTTGTAAGGATTCACGGTGCATGTAAACTTCAGATGCGAGTGGCAGACAGACACTTAATTGATGACAGCTGATGCCTTTACCGCCTTCGTTGGCTTCCTAGGGCCTGTTAGCTCACTCCTGGGTTCTGCCAGCCCAGAAGCTGTGCCCTAACGCCCCGGGCAGCCTTCTGGGCTGCATTTTCACAGGCGAACCCAGTCCCAGCCTTGTCTCCCACAGTGGGGCATTTTATAACCCAGGGCACCTTTGCAAGGACTCAGCTTATTTACCTGAAGAAGGCAAGTAAGAGGCCCTCCATCAAGACCTTGGAGACAGTCATGAGAACTTGTCAAGGTGAGAATCCCTGAATGGGAAGCTGGAAGCACCACGGCCCCCCACCCAAAGGCGAGTCATGGAGGTCAGAAGGTGAGCATCCAGCCTGTTGCTGACTGGTTTCCATTCTGCAGAGATAAGGGTCATCAGACATGAACTGCGCACTCCGTCCTGGTGGAGTCTCTCCCCCTCCTCTTCCTGATTGCTTGCTAGGCACTTTTCTTCCTGCTTCTGTACCCTGAATGAGGAGCCTTCACCAGTTATCATTGGGAAAGTCTTTGGAAGCCCTGGGAGAGAAAGCTAGACAAGAACGTGCTGGATGGTCTGAGGTGGGGGGAAGGAGTCTTAGGTTGATCTCAGTGTCCAAGGACAAGCCAGCCTGCAGCCTCCCAGGTCATTGGACCCCTCACTCAGTCATCCAGACATGCCAGGTCACCTGTGAAACTCTCAGGATCCTTTCTGTCAGTTTCCCAGCTTCCTTGCCATTTACTGTCTTCCCTGTCAGCACCGCTCACCTCTTGCCCCTCTATTTACTCTGAATCTCTTGTCCCCTTCTTGAACTCATGTCTCTATTCTCCCCGCAGGCACCCTTTCCCCCAGCTTGAGAGCCCCCCAGTGTATGTGTGAGGGTCCTACACAACTTCCCAGTGATGGGTCTCTGTTCCGTAGCTTCTTTCCTCTCTGGGCCTCTCCTGGGACTGCTCTCTGGTGGGCAGGCCGCTCTCAGGTGAGCGGCTCACCTGCTGCTACCTGTTCATGACCCTGATGCAGAAAATGCTTGTGAGGTGCCACTAACCAAGAAGCAGACCAAGGCTGGAAGTGGAGTGCTCATTTGTTTTGCAAACTTCCTTAGAAACAGATTGGCCATTTAGTGCCCCCCACCACTCCTTTATATGCCAGACCAGAGTAGCCTGTTTTGGTATAGTTGGGAATTCAGGTTTTACAAAATTCTTGGTTAGGTGTTTCTAGGCTGTTAGTCTGAGATTGGATGACTGAAATGCCTGCTTGGGAGCACTGAAGTTGATGGTTGAGTGCCTTGAAATTGAAAGGCTCAGTGCAGTTCAGCTCTTGTCTTTACCACATCTTAGCTGTGTGACCACTTCATCTGTGAGATGGGCATAATGAATCAGAGATGGTGGTGTAAAGCTTCTAGCATAGTACCTGGCTTGTAGTAGCTGTCTGCATGGGTAGCAGCTGTCTGCGCGGGGTCCTGCAGTGACATCAAACTTGCACAAAATACCCTGCTGTTCTCCTGGGTTTTAAGAATAACTACTGTGTGCCAGGTACTGTTCCAGACCCTTTGCTTATTTAAACTGCACACCACAAGGTTAGTCTTTTAAGCCCATTTTGCAGATGCGGAAACCAAATGAGGTATCATGAGTTGGTCCAAGTCTCAACAGCTGATTAGTAAGGAGCCTTCTCCGCCATGCTGTTTGTGCCCAAAGCCGCTCCAGGAATAGCTTTTTCCTTGTCACCTCAGGTCACCAGCAGATGGCTGACTCTGAATGCAGCTATCTTCACAATCCGTAGTGCCAGCAAAAAGTGATTCAGTCTTCATGGTGGGTAGCTTTCCCCTTCCCACGTTGAGAGGGCGTTCCGTTCTGGTCTCCTGTGGTTAAAGGTGCACTGCTGATGGAGATGGAAGCGTCCATGGTAACAAGCACGAGACCCAGACATCCCAGCTGCCAGCACCAAGCCGCAGTGCCCGGAGTGAGGCAGGGGGAGAGGGGGTGGGGAGATGGGTTCCAGTGCACCCAGAGGCTTTGCATTGCTTACATAAAGGAGCTTCAGAGCTTTAGGAGGGATGTGGGGGAACAAATAGTCCCACCCTCCTCCTTTTTTGGGTCATTGGCCCTCATTGGGCCGGACACTTCTAATTCACTAATCAGACGGTTTGCGGTTGCCCTTTGCCACATCTGTGGCTGCCTTCCTGGGCCTGTCGAGCTCACAATTAAGGTTCATTAGAGACCCTGTCAGTCATAGCACGCACAGAGCCTGCCTGAGAGAGGCCTTGCCAAGGGGCTGGCCAGCCCCATGCCCCCACCAAAACGAGTCTTTTTGCAAATGACTGCCGACCAAATTCTAGAGGCTTTGTGTGCAGGAGAAGGGGGTATGAGCAGCCCTTGTGAAGCTCCAGACTTTCGGGTCCTAGTGGGCCCATTGCCTTTTATGTAATTGAAACCTTCAGGCGAGCACCGGAATTGATGTTACAGATGGTGGCGGTGGGAGTGCTGTCAGATGGATGCTTTGGAGGGAGCATCTGACAGCCAGCCACTCCAATGAGAGATTCGGAGCCAAATGCAGAAGAAATTTAATGATTGTTCATCTCCCTCTCCCTCTTTCTGGAATATATTGGGACTCTTAATTACTATTGACTGGAAGCTAAAACAACACTCCTAATTTAGAACGAAAGTCTTTAGGAGATTTGCCCCAGGCTGAAAGGATTATCCTTCATACAAGGGGATTTTTTTTTTTTTTTTTTTTTTTTGCCTCTTTCTGACCATGTGCTGAACATCAGTTGGGAGTAAAGGAGATACGTACATCAGGTGTTTTAAAGAGGCTTAATACTTCTTCACCCACATTGTTTTCCTGTCTCATTGACCTTCCTAGTCCCAAACGCTGCCTGTAGGGGCAGCCAGTTCTCCATGTTGTATCTAATTCACTGAAAGCACTCCATGCTGTGTGCTGTAACTGTGCTGTTAGCACGAGAGGGCCCTTTGGCTTCTGAGCACCTGTGGGATGTCATGATGCTCGCCTGTATCCCCAGACCCTAATGTAGTGCTTGGCCACATGGCAGTGCTAAATAAATATGAGATAATGAACCAAAAAATCCCATCCCCAAATTCTGAGGGGAGTACACATGAGACATTCTAGGCTGTGTGACCTGAGACCAAGAGATGAGAGGAGACAGGGATGCCTCGTGGAACTGAGCTGTGACTTGGGAGACCTCAGCCCCTGGGACTCAAGGGCTCTTGGTCCCGGCAGCTGACAGTATATGGACAGAGTCTTTAAGGTCACAGAGTCATGAGTTAGTTGGGGCTGGCTGCATGCCCCCTGAATATCTAGGTGACCCTGAGTAAGCTACCTAGACTCCAAGCCTCAGTTTCCTCGTCTGTGGAATGGAGAGAATTCTGGATTTGCCTCATTCTCAAAGAGGGCAATTGTGAATATTAAAGGAAGTTGTGTGGCAAAAATGCTGGGTGCAAATCACCCAAGGAAGGTGGTGGAATCCCGTGACAGGAGTGGCTCGAATCCATTGCTTTCCTGTGATTGCTGAGCTGTCCTTTTAAGGAGGAGAGTGCGTGCCCTTTGTCAGAAGCAGCCTGTGTTTTTCTGTTTGGCCAGCTAGATGGGTGAATGCTGCTTGACCCGGCTCTAAAAGGTCGTGTCTTCTTCCAGGAGAGGGACTGTGAGATGAGCTCAGATCTCACAATGACAAGTGGGCATTACTGCTATAAACTCTTTTTTTTTTCTTTTTTTTTTTTTCTGAGACAGAGTTTTGCTCTGTCACCCAGGCTGGAGTGCAATGTCACGATCTCAGCTCACTGCAGCCTCCGCCTCCCAAATTCAAGCGATTCTCTTGCCTCAGCTTCCAGAGTAGCTGGAACTACTGGCCTGTACCACCACGCCTGGCTAATTTTTGTATTTTTCGTAGAGATGGGGTTTCACCATTTTGGCCAGGCTGGTCTCAAACTCCTGACTTCAATGGATCCGCCTCCTTCGGCCTCTCAAAGTGCTGGGATTACAGGCATGAGCCACCGTGCCCAGACTTACCTACCTCCCTACCTATCTGTCTGTCTGTCTGTCTGTCTGTCTATCCATCTATCCATCTGTCTATCTGTTTATATTTTTGAGATGCAGTCTCACTCTGTCACCCAGGTTGGAGTGCAGTGGTGCGATCTTGGCTCACTGCAACCTCCACCAATCCAGTTCAAGTGATTCTCCTGCTTCAGCCTCCCGAGTAGCTGGGACTACAGGCGTGCACCACCACAGGCAGCTAAGTTTTATATTTTTAGTAAAGATGAGGTTTCACCATGTTGGCCAGGCTGGTCTCGAACTCCTGCCCTCAAGTGATGCCACCGTGTCCGGCCTACTGCTGTTACCTCTTGTACTTCACCTCTTGAGTCTTGACACTGCAGGCGTTAAGCAGGACATATGTCAGGGAGGAGCTGCGACTAGAGTCCAGGAGGGAGGCAGGCAGGAGGGGCACTGGGTGCAGCTCGGGCTGCTGGAAGCCAGTGGAGACATGGTTCTACCTGCCCAAAGCAGTCACTTTTTTATAGAGTGCCATCCACCTTATCCAGCCTGTTATGTGAAGGTGTGTCCCAATCCTCATTTTAGAGTAATTTAATGAACATCTGTTGCCACTGTTCCTCCCTGCATCACTGGAGTATCATAATAGCTTGTAGACAGGCCTTCCTGCCTGTCGTCCCCCACCCACCCCAACCTGCTCTGCACACAAAGTAGTCTTGCCAAAATGCACTTTGGATAATGTCCCTTTATGACTCCACGTTGTCAGGATCGAGACCAGAGAACACATCTGGGTTGAAGAGCTCTGGATCTGGCCCTGTCCCTTCCGCCTGCCTCCTTGTCTTGCACGCTCCCAGGCCTGTGCCCTGTCTTGTTGCATCTTTGTACCTGCCATTTCCTTTGCTGGGACACACGTCCACACCAACCCTGCTCCCACTAACTGCTCATCTTCACACCTCTGCTGGGCCCTCACTGCCCTCACTCCCCCACCCCGCCCCCCAGCATGCCCCTTGCTTCTCCTGTCTGTTGGAATTGCTCTATCCTAGGACCTTTTGGCTCTTGGAGGGCAGGGATCTTGTCTTTTGTTCACCTTTGTATCCCCTCTGTCAAGCCTGAAGCGGACATTCAGTGATTGCACGCCTACTTGAGCCCCCGTAAATGAAAGGCCCTGCCTAAGCTGAACCACCGCGGTCAGTGTGACAAGAGAATAGTTGTGTCTTTAAAGAGCTCATAGTCATGGGGGGAAACAGATACCCAGATGGATAGAACGCAAGGCTTCTTTTTTTGTGTGTGAAGATGGAGTTTCGCTATTGTTGCCCAGGCTGGAGTGCAGTGGCGCAATCTCGGCTCACTGCAACCTCTCCCACCCAGGTTCAAGCGATTCTTCTGCCTCAGCCTCCTAAGTAGCTGGGATTACAGGTGCCTGCCACGATGCTCAGCTAATTTTTTGTATTTATAGTAGAGGCAGGGTTTCACCATGTTGACCAGGCTGATCTCGAATTCCTGACTTCAGGTGATCCACCTCAGCCTCCCAAAGTGCTGGGATTATAAATGTGAGCCACCGTGCCCAGCCAGAATGCAGCCTTCTGATGTGAGGAACATGGGCACTGCAGAGTACCATGGGGGACACTACTGCTCACTCTCGGCAAGTGAGTCCCAGGGAAAACTTGGAGTGGGCAGAGCCTGAGACACAGTTGGCAGGTGGTGGGAGGGAGCTACCTGGGCAGGGATTGAACAGGAGCAGGTGGGTTTCTGCTCGGATTAGAGCCTGTGAATTGGTGTCTAGTGAGCTTCGAGTTTTGATTCAGGCCACGTGGATCCCTTGCCAGAAAGCAGGTATGGGCATGCACTCTGGTTTTGCTGAGGATCAGCTGTTAGTTCCCACTCAGACTTTCTAGATGCGTAAGGGACAGATCAGCGGGTTCCCTGAAGTTTTCCGATCATAACTGAGAAATGTGCCCTCGTAAGCCTATGGGTCCCAGAGCCTGCCTGCCTCTAGAAAAGCCCACATCAGTCCTTTCCTGGGAGGCAGTGGCCTTGCTGCCTCCATTGAGACAAAGTTCTTTATTCAGCTGCCAGTGCCACCCTCCTTGTCTGATCTCAAAGGGAGCTGGGGCTTTCTGAATCAGACCATTCAGGTCTTCTCTCATTTCCTGTTGACGCCTTCACAGCCCTGGTGCGAACAGCTGCTGCTCTTGAAGGAACGTAAAGTAAACTCCTGATTTGCCATCTTCCTGAACTTGTAGATTTTGGCAGAGGAGAAGGGTGGAGGGTCCGGGCCTTTGTTCCCGATCCTGTCACCCTTATGAGTTAAGATTTGGTAACCCTTCTCGTAACTGCTGGGGACACAGGGTATCCTCAAAAGTAGAGTTAAATTGCTGGTTTAAAGAGTCTGTGCTCCAAACTCCAGTAAACTTCATGATACAGAAAGCAAAGAATTGAAAGGGTGTCAGCTGTTTGGGGAAATCCACTGCCCCCACCACTTGGAAGTCAAATAGGCAGATGTCCCCTCTGGGTGGAGCAGGGAGATCATTTTTTAAAATGTTATTACAGGTCTTCTGCCTATATGCAGGCCATTTCAGTCTCACTGGAAATACCTGTCAAAATGCCTGGACTTGTAAAAATGGAAACAAACAATGTAGCACGTAGCTCTGAGTGTGTTGTTTAGTCCTCCCCTGAATTCTGTTTCTGCCTTGAAACACCAGAAGAGCTTTCCTGTGTGCCATCTGCAGGAGGCACCCTAGGAAGGAGAGAATCCAGCCTGGCTTCTCCTAGGCTGGGTGGTCCTTCCTCTTTCACTTTTTTAAAGGGCTCACCTGAGGCTGCAGAAAAGGTGGCAAAAGACAGGACCGCGTGCTTCGTTTCCAGCAAGAGCACCAGGCAGAATTAGAACTCGTTGATTTGGTTTCCACATTCTTTCCATTCTGGAGACCAAGGGGAGATTTGCGGATGCTTCCTGGGCTTTGCAAAGCTTTCCCTAATTAAAGGCCTCCCGGCTGTGTGCATAGCTTTTCTGCTGCAAATCTCTGCCCTTTTGTGTTTGTGTTTAAAATTCCATCTTTCCAAAATGTTTGTCCACTCAGCAAGTCTCCTCCAAAGCCCTCACTTTTGTTTGGGGGAAGCTTTTTGGGGTTTTTTTTCCCTGCCTATCTGTAGGAAATTTAAGGCTCTTAGGAATTGCTTGTGAAAATGCCCTCTGGTTTTTTTTTAAACCATGATGAGTGTCTCTTGCCATGGCATTGGAAGCTGGCAAGGGATGCCCCTGGTGTCCGTGCTGTTAGCTGCCACTTGAGCTTTTAGATGAAGTTACTGGATTATCATTTTGGTTCCATTCCAAGGAAAATGAACAAAAGAGCTTTTCCCTCCTGTTTAATGTGCAGCAGTGCCACAAGGTGAGAGAAGCAGGTTAGCGAGGAATCTGAAATAGGTCAGGATCAGAGCAAGGTAGTAGGAGGCTGAGCTCTCCAGCGGTGAAGAAGATGGTTCTTGTCACCTAGAGCTGGGAGGCATCATTCATGTGAAGTGCACGCAGGCCCCTTCGTTGGTCTTGCCCTCGTAGGATTTTTTTCCTACAAGTTCTATCCAGCTCCTTCATTGGGAGAACCTTATGGACTCCTGTTGTTGGAAGCCTGAGAACAGTGTTTGAGAGCTCCTGTTGAGGAGGGCCTGAAGACTGTGTCTTTAAGTTAGATCCTACCCTCTGGTTGATGAGAATAGGAGACGTAAAAGTGAATTGGAGAGAGATCCCACTTCCCCACCTACCAGAAAAGGCAGACAACACTTCCTCCCCAGAGCTCTTAGAAAGCCAGCGTCTCGCGGTTGGCAGGCACTGGCCCTGAATGAGGATTTCCTGGGTTGCCCCCCTGAAAACTTGTCTGCTTTTGGAAACAGGTTAAAAATACTTGAGGAGAGCACAGCACGCTCAGTCTGCTTCCCTGTTGTTTGAAATAGGCCAGGAATGTGGGCCGGGAAGCCCAGAGGAGCCTGCGTGTCCTGCAGGGTTTTGTAGTTGGAGCCTGGCAGGAGCCTGGGGTTTCTCCTCTCCATTGCCACCCCCTTTAATGGTTGATGCATGCTAACTGCCAGTGACCATGTGCCAGGTCTGTGAAGGGCACACTGAAATTGATGAAGAGCTATGCCATGGATAGTGGGAAAAACTGGGCTCCCTTAGTAAGCAGGATGGTGTTGGGGGACTAGGAGGCAGATAGAGGTGGGCTGGGAATCTCTCCTGGAAGAGGAAAGAGGGAATTTGGATTCTGTATACAAATACAGAAATTCTCTAAGAGTTTTAAATTTGAACGTGGCATTTAGGGGAGAAGCTTATGGAGTCACAAGCCTTTTCCTTCTTCCCCTTCTAGTGAATAATTGACTCAGCTGCTTGTGTCTGTGTCCTAAGGCTGTGAGCCGGAGGGCTGGGCAGGCCATAGTTGGTGTGAGCCTCAGAGCACCTTGCTCAGTAAAGGTTTGTTTTAGGAAGAATGTCACAACTTTTGATTAACTGTTCAGTCTTGAACTATGAAACTTTGTAGGATGTCAACACTAAAATGAACCTTACTGATGATCTCATCTAGGGGTTTTCAAACATTTTGAAAATTAGTATAGCCCTTTTTTCAAGCAAAATCTTAGAACTTGAATACACCAGGTAGAAGGTGGTGGGCCCAGATTTCCTCTCCCACCCTTGTCACCGTGAGCTCCTTCCTCTGTGCTCACAGCCCTCAAGGCGCTCTTCTCTCAGAGAACCACTCATTACAGAGACCAGGGAGCCAGAGCATGCCCTTTGTAGCACCTTTTCATGGCAGAAGCAGCTCTGACGTCCAGGCCAGTGGCCAGTCCCTGCATTACCTTGGTTTATTTTGATGTGGAAAGGCTCTGGGTAATAAGAGTGAATTGTCAGCCACAGCTGAAAGTGGGGAGAAAGACAACCCTGCCTATGGTTCCTGACACCTAGGGTCACTTTTTACTAACCTAACCCTGGGTCACGTGACGTACTTGTATTCTGAAACTGTTGGATTGCTGGATGTCTACCTGCGATGTCTTGGATCCATGTGGTTCTCTCTGCCTAAAATATCCTCTCTTGATTCACCTTTTTTTCTTAAACATCTTTCTGGAGGTAGAATTCACATAACATAACATCTACACTTTTAAAATGTACGATCCAGTGTTTTTAGCATACTCAAGAGTTGTGCAGCTGGCTGGGCATGGTGGCTCATGCCTGTAATCCCAGCACTTTGGGAGGCCAAGATTGGCAGATCACTGGAGGCCAGGAGTTCAAGACCAGCCTTACCAACATGGTAAAACCCTCTCTCTACTAAAAATTCAAAAATCAGCCAGGCATGGTGATGGGTGCCTGTAGTGCCAGCTACTTGGGAGGCTGAGGCAGGAGAACCACTTGAACTTGGGAGGCAGAGGTTGCAGTGAGCCGAGATCACTCCATTGCCCTCCAGCCTGGGTGACGAAGTGAGACTCTGTCTCAAAAAAAAAAAAAAAAAAAAAAAAAAAGTTATGCAGCCATCAGTATTCAGCATCCCATGCTGCCTGCCTTTGACTGACAGATGCTCCTTCTTGCACCTTAGTCCTTGGGCTGCTTTGTGACCTGCCCTGACTGCCGTGCCCTGCCTTACTTCCCGTAACTCAGCTCAGATGTGGCCCCTTGGAGATGTCCCCTCCAGTCTCCCCTGCACAGTCACTTCTATGGATGACTCAGTGAAATTATAGCCAAACTTGATGAGACATCCATCCAGTGGAAGGAATCCGGTGTGAAACGTGGCCAGACAGCCTGGATGACTTTTGTGCTGAGAACAGGGCAGCCACCTGACTTGTTGGGTTTACCTCAGCACCCGCCCCCTCCCCAGTCAGACACACAAACATGGCACAAACACTCCCACTTGAAGGGAAGCAGAAGTATTACTGGAATCTTGGTAGGTCGTTAGGCTTAGAAGCTTGTGGTTGTGAGGGTTTTGGGGGAATCTGTTGGAGGGAGCCAGACCTCTGCCCTGTGACTCAGTGGCTCCATGCTCTGAGCTGGTCAGCCTCTGCTGTGGCTTCACAAGGCCATTTGCCCCCCGGAGGGACTGTCAGGACCCCTGGGGCGAGGAGTACAGGGCTCAGCATCATGCCTGGCTCCTTGGGGGACCGAGCAGGTGTGGCAGGATGGCTGTGGCCCACCTCCATGTGTGGGCTCTGGAGGTTGTGGAGTTCCTCATCTTGGAGTTGGGGCAGACCTCTTGGACTTGAGGGTGTTTCACAGGCTTTGAGAATCCAGAGTGTCCCCTGCACTGCTATTGCCCATGGTGGCCTGGCCGCATGACTCCTTTTTGTCACATTCTGCCTTGGGTGTCTCGTTTCTGGTGAACAGAACATGTGAGATTTCCCTGGCATCCCTCCCAGTGTCAGCGTGCAGAAGAATATCAACCCACAGGCCCCCGATGCTGTTGGTGTGTCCTCCTAGGCGATGATGACCCCCCCCCCCGCCCCGCAAGATCAACGGCAAAGAACAGCCCTTCCTGCGCTGCCCCATCTGGCTCCCTCTGCGTTCAGGTGGTGCATGCCCTCAGGCTTCCCCCCTGCATTCTTATTTTGTAACTTCCATGGTAGCCCATTCATAGTTTTCATCCTAAACTCTAGGTTTAGATGTGGACATTTGGCACACACATGGTTTATAAAGCCTGAGGTGCAGGCCTAACTCTTAGTATCCAGTGATGACTAAATGGATGGATTTACGCCTTGATGCTCTGCCCTAGGAGGTTTGTATGAGAAGTTCCGTTCACACTGACCTCATTGTGCGAGAACCCCGTCTTGCCAAGTACTTCTCTCTGCCACCATTCTGCTGGTGACCCTTCAGCTGAACTATTTTGCCCCCTAGGTTACTCACCAGGCATGATCCTAGCGTCCACATGGCCTCAGGGTGGGATTGCATGGCTTTCATTGAATTACCTGCTGTGTGACCATAGTCAAGTTGTTTAACCTACCTGTGCCTCTTTTTTTCATCTGTAAACAGTAATGTGGGATAACACCCCCCCTGCCTCCTACAGGGTTGCTGTAAGGATGTGTGTCACATGCCTCACTCATGGTAAGACTTAAATATCTTTGCTTTTATTCCACTCGTAACTTTGATAGTTCAATAAGTCCTACAGCAGGCCCTTGAATAATGTTGTTTCATTAAAATGTTGATGAGAACAAAAAACTGGTTTCACTCTATATCTTTTCATTTAAACACATGGGGTGGAGACCCTCTGTGAAATTACAGTGTCTTTGGAGAAAAACCATCTTTTTTTTTTTTGAGATAGAGTCTCACTCTGTTGCCCAGGCTGGAGTGCAGTGGCACGATCTCAACTCACTGCAATCTCCGCCTCCCAAGTTCAAGCAATTCTCCTGCCTCAGCCTCCTGAATAGCTGGGACTACAGGTGCATGCTGCCATGCCCAGCTAATTTTTTGTGTTTTAGTAGAAACGGGGTTTCATCGTGTTACCCAGGCTGGCCACAAACTCCTGAGCTCAGGCAGTCTGCCCACCTCAGCCTCCCAAAGTGCTGGGATTACAGGAGTGAGCCACTGAGCTCAGCTGTGAAAAAATCAACTTATATGTGAGATATGTTTGTGTATTTTTACCTGGTCTTTTCCCAAAAAGATTTCAGGTGACAGAAGAATACAAGCCAATACAGTAATCCTTTAAAAAATTTTTTAAGACAGAGTCTCACTCTATCACCCAAGCTGTAGTGCAGTGGCATGATTGCAGCTCACTGCACCCCCACCCCCCGCCCCAGGTTCAAGCAATTCTCCTTCTTCAGCCTCCTGAGTAGCTGGAACTACAGGTACTCGCCACGATGCTTGGCTAAATTTTTTTGGATTTTTAGTAGTGATAGGGTTTCACCATGTTTGTCAGTCTGGTCTCAAACTCCTGACCTCAAGTGATCTGCCTGCCTGAGCCTCCCAAGAGTGCTGGGATTGCAGGCATGAGCCACTGTGCCCAGCCAACAATTCTTAATAAAATTGTGAACTGAGAAAGCCAGACTAAGGACTGAGGACCGTCCCAGAAGAGAACAGCAGCTACTTCGTGCTTGCCTTCATGCTGGGAAGGCTGCAGGCCTGGCTTTAGGAGGAGCTGGTGTAGGGCCCAGGGGGCAGCAGCAGCCCACGCCCCGTGGGTGCACGCCTTCATCTGACTCAGAGCTGGTGGTCATGAGGACGAAATGCCATCCACATTGAGGGTCTCTCTCCCACCCACTGAAGAGCACTGAGAACTTGCTTCCCACCAAGGCAGGCTTGGGCTTCAAAAGATCAGGACCTGACCTGAGAGGCCCTAGTTTTCCATCATCCCACACCATCCCACCAATGCTTCGGAAGTCCTGCCAGCATCAAGCCAGGTGTGAAACAGTCCAGACAGCTCATCCCTGCCCTGGGGAGAGACATATATATCACAAACCTGTGAGGCTCAGGACTGCACCCTGCGCAGGGTGCAGGAGCATAGGTAGGGTGACGGCCTCTGCCAAGGTGGCTGTGGGAGGTTACTGTGAAAGAGGCAGGCATGGCCGAATCAGACCCTGAAGGATGACTTAGGTGGAGCGTGGGGAAGGAAGGTGGTTTGGATAGACATGCAGGATGCTGTGTGGAGGGCAGGGGTGAGGGGCAGGGCTCAGTCAGGGGAGCCTCCCTGTGTTCCATCGCCTGGCTGTGGGTAGTATCTGCCAGCTGGGCAGCTGCAGGCAGTTCCCAGCATTGAGTCCCAGATGACTCTGGAGACTCAAAGGTGCTTGTGTATTGTGCTTCATCTCTCAGGGACCAGTCCTTAATTGAAAGCAGCCAGGGAGCTTAGAGAGACCCTGGCTTCTCTCTAAGGTGATGGATTGTGTGCCTAGCCAGGAAACAGTTAATTTAATTAGGCTCCAAGGGCCTGGTTCATCTCTTCAGGGAAGCTTAAGGTTATGTGTGGACAACGGGAGCCTTGTTTGTGCCTGTGCTTGACCAGATGTAGTGATTTTTATTTCTCCTTTCTATTTATCTTCTTTGTTCTGCCTCTTCCTGACCCTTTCTTTAGGAAACTGTTGTGGTCTCTTCCAGGCTTTGAGCTTCCAGAGGGCAAAGCTTTAGGGTCTGGAGTATGAATGGCTGAAAGCTAGCCCAAGAGGCCTGCTTTTGTTGATTATGTATCTCTGGATGGTCAGGGCACCTGCCTGAGAAAAGAAAGGGAGGGAGGGGACTTACCGGCTCCTGAAAAAGCTCTCTGTTATTAATGGCCTGTAGAAGACTCATTTCTAAGTAGAATAAATAATTTGTTGGTCAGAAATGATTTCCTAATGTTGGCCCTCGTGGCTAGCCTCAGTTGCATTAAACCCTGGGTAACCAACCACAACCCCCGCCTTGACTTGTGTGCCTTGTTTGAGTGGGTGCAGATGGACCTTCGAAGGGGTTGCATGCTGAAAAACCCACTGGAAGCAGAAAATGCTTTTAATACCCCTAACCTGCCAAGCATCATGGCTTAGGCTGGCTGACCTTAAACATGCTCAGAACATGCCTACAGTGGGGTGAAAGCACCTGGCGTGCAGTGGCTGTAGTGTCATCCCTTACCCTCGTGATCATGGGGCTGCTGGGGAGCTGTGGGGGCTGCTGCCTCCCTGCATCATGGGGGAGGTTCAGACCGTGCATCGCTAGCCCAGGAGAAAAACAAAATTTAAACTGCAGCTTCTACTGAATATCTATCACTTTTGCACCATTGCAAAGTCAAAAAAATCTTAAGTCGGAAACATCTGTGTTACTCCGCCAGATGTGCCACGTGTACCATTATCTCAAATCTATGGTGCGTGGCTCACTCACCTTTTTTTTTTTTGAGACAGAGTCTCACTCTGTCGCTCAGGCTGGAGTGCAGTGGCGCCGTCTTGGCTCACTGCAACCTCCGCCTCCTGGGTTCAAGAGTTTCTCCTGCCTCAGCTCCCAGATTACAGGCATGTGGCACAACGCCCAACTAATTTTTGTATTTTTAGGAGAAACATGTTTTCACCACATTGGCCAGGTTGGACTCGAACTCCTGACCTCAGGTGATCCACCCCCTCTCAGCCTCCCAAAGTGCTGGGATTATAGGCGCGAGCCACCATGCCCTGCCGTCACTCACATTTTAATGTTGCCAAAATTGGAAAATTGCTTTTTATACTTAATGTGTACACTTAGTGATGTTATAATTACTGGTGCATCTTACAATGTACAGTCTTCACAGGAAGAAAGCAGGCTGTGCTTGTACTTAATATAGTCCTTGGCCAGGCACGGTGGCTGACACCTGTAATGCCAACACTTTGGGAGGCCAAGGCGGACAGATCATCTGAGGTCAGGAGTTCCAGACCAGCCTGGCCAACATAGTGAAACCCTGTCTCTACTAAAAATATAAAAATTAGCGGGGGCGTGGTGGCTCACACCTATAATCCCAGCTACTCGTGAGGCTAAGGCAGGAGCTTCACTGGAACCTGGGAGGCGGAGGTTGCAATAAGCTGAGATCCTGCCACTGCACTCTAGCCTGGGCAACAAAGCAAGACACCATCTCAAAAACAAAACAAAATAAACAAAAACAATATGACCCTCAGTGCCAAGTGACTGCTTAAAGAGGAGAGAGGCTGGACCTGGAAGAGTCCTTTTGTGTGTGGCACTGGCAGGCGAGGGGCCCGTTTCTTATGAGGCTCTACTGGGCCATAGTCACTGAGCCCCTGCCCACAGTCCAGGGGTCCCTGAGGTCTGGAGTGGAAAGGCCACATGATGGATCTGTGTGCTGTGGTGGGTGGCAGGAGAGGCCGGCCCTACAGCCCTTCCCAGGCGACCCTGGGCACCTTGGGTCTGCCGTGACTGGGCACTTGGGAGAGGAGGCTTTGGTCCTCACAGTCCCATAATTCCCCTGATTCTATTCTCTTTTCCTCCCCTGTCCCCTGAGCCTGACTGGGGATGGGGGCAGCTCGCCTTGTTGGCCCGGTGAGGCCTGGGCTTTGGAAGACCTGGGTCAGAGTCTCAAATTGAGATCGTAGTTCCTTTCCACCCCATGTTGGCTGAGACAGCCGGGGCCAGCAGCTTCCCTGTGCTTGGGTTTCCTCATCCACAGGTCGGGGGTGCCCTTAATTCTGCCTCCGAATAAGTGCGCCGTACCCTAGCTCATGTGGCTTATCCTAAGGGGATATGTTTTGATGCTTCCTGGGGTGAGCAGGAGCCCCCGGGAGTGAGCAAGAGTCTCCCGGAGCGCAGCTGCTTCCCATCCAAAACAAGCTTGGCCACCTGGGTGTGACTTTAAGGCCCGGTGCAAGGCTGCCGCTTGTGAAGGTGCCTTCTCATCACCGGGTGGCCGCACTTAGAGAGGCATTAGGCAGAGTGAGTGAGAAGCTTCAGCCTCAGCTGCATGAAGCGGGGCTTCCATGCTCAGTGTTCCTAATGACAAACTGAGGTCCTAGTAACAAAGCCGTCTTTGGGGAGCTGGGGAGCAGGCTTGTGTTTTCTCCACACTAAGTGGTGGTGGGGTAGGGGGTCCCTGCATCTCTCATAGGCTGGTGGAGGCCACATGTCTACCTGGACAGACCAGTGAAGGGAGCCCCACTGAAGCACTGAGTCCTGACCTGGAGGCCGTCTCCCTAGGTGGGAGGCAGCCAGCCTGCAGGCCCTTACCGGGAGGCTTTTCCCAGCATCTGCTCTTGTACCTTTTTGAATTTTGACCTATTATACATAAGTAAATACTTTTTTTCTTGAGTCAGGTTCTTGCTCTGTCACCCAGGCTGTAGTACCGTGGTGCAAACAGGGCTCACTGCAGCCTCAACCTCCCAGGTTCAAACAATCCTCCCACCTTAGCCTCCCTAGTAGTGGAACTACAGGTGTGCGCCACTATGCCTGGCTATTTTATTATTATTGTTATTATTATTGTTATTTTAGTAGAGACAGGGTCTCGCTTTGTTGCCCAGGCTGGTCTCGAACTCCTGAGCTCAAGTGAGCCACTGCACATGCTTCTTTTTTTTTTTTAATTCTTAAGAAAAGCAGTGTGCCAGGGTTTGCCCTCACACTTGGAGTGGCCCAGGAGGTGCTGCTTCGCTGCGTCTCACTCCAGCCGCGCTCTGCTCCTCTCTGTTCTTGCACTCGCCTCAGTGGCCGCTGCAGCAGCCTCATGCCAGCTCTTCCCTCTGCTTGGAATGCCCATTATTTTCCCCTACAGTCTTGGAGGGCTGGCTCATTGGTCATTATTCACGTCATCTCTGTGCCACCTCCTAGACCGCTTACTCCCCCCGAGGCTCCCCTTTCGTCATCTCCTGCAGGTTCGCTTCCTACCCTTGCCTCTTTTTTTCCCCTTTTTTTTTTCTTGAGGCAGAATCTCTCTCTGTTGCACAGGCTACAGGGCAATGGCACAGTCTCAGCTCACTGCAACCTCTACCTCCCAGATTCAGGCAATTCTCCTGCCTCAGCCTCCTGAGTAGCTGGGATTACAGGTGCGCACCACCACACCAGGCTAATTTTTGTATTTTTTTTTTTTTAGTAGAGACGGGGTTTTGCCATGTTGGCCAGGCTGGTCTCGAATTCCTGACCTCAAGTGATCTACCCACCTCATCCTCCCAAAGTGCTGGGATTACAGGCATGAGCCACCGCACCCGGCCTACCCTTGCCTCTTGAGGACACCTCTGTGGCTAGACTTTGCTGCCAGAGTAGGACCACCCATTTCCATCTCTTCCTGTGCAGAGCCCTTGCACCCGACATGGGCCTGGAGTGGGCACTCCAGGTTTATGGAACAGCATGAGTTTCTCCTTGATGTGGGTGTCGTAACCTCCAGTTCCAGAGACTTGGGAAGGTTACGCTCAGCCAACAAGTGGCCCACCCAGGATTTGAACCTGTTTGGTCTTGAGGCTGGTGTTTTTACAGAATGCCACGCTGTATATTCTGTTTCTGACACTAGTGTGTGTGCCACCAGAAGTGCTTTTTTTTTTTTTTAAGAGAGAGAAAATAACCTATGACCAGTTGGCTAAATTCTTTTTAAGAAAGGAAAGTTTTGGGCCTCGGGAAAAATAAAGGAACAAATTGTCACAGAGCCCTCTGCTGGATGTGGGGAGCTTCAGCATCCTGGCGTCGCGGTTTCCTCTGAGTGCACTCGAATGCGCAGAGTCTGTTTTTGATTGCTATCTCACTGGTGGTGGGCTCTCCGCCAACAGGCAGATCAAAAGATGGAATGTGTTCATTTGGCCATTTTTTTTTTTAACCGAGGTACAAGGGTGCACTTCTTAAAGACAAGGGCACCATGGATTAGACTCCATGGATCTGAGCTGGTCTGGCTTTTGTGCTTTTTTAAAGGGTTCATCTCAAGTTTCTTTTTCTGGTTGAACAATTTTTTTCAACATTAATAACTAATGGAGAAGAGGAAGAAGCAAAGTAGAACCATATGGCAGCGCAAACACGAACCTTACTTGTGGCCGGAAACTTCTGATTTGTATCTCTTCATGTGATCAGCTGTTGGGTTGGATGATTTTTTTTTTAAACGGTTCAGTTTGGGCAAAAGCAAGAATGTCTGTCATTTCTTTTTGAACCTAGCTGGGCTGTATCTGCATGTCCTTCCTCAGACATTGGCTTGTAGCTGCATGGCTCTGGTCAAGTTATTTCTCTAAGGCCCTGTTTCCCCTTCTTTAAGGACAGGAGCACTTATGTGCCTGGAGAGTGGTTTTTAGGATCACAAGGGAGGGCAGGGAGAGCTGCTGGCATAGTGCCTGGCACGCAGGACAAGGCGTTGGCTATTATGACGACCTAGTCCTTCTACGGATTATTATTCAAGTATCACCTGAGCTAATGGCATCCTATCCTCTCCCTTACCTTCTGCCTTCTGGGGGCTTTTCTTCTCCCTGACCTGGTTCACTTTACCCACTCTCCACCCATCTTTCCAGTGGCCCCCTGGGTACCGCTGAGCCCGGTGAAAGTATCAGTGGTGAAGGACATGCAGCTCCTGCTCCCTGGGGTGGGCACACTCCTGTGGCCACAGAGGAATGGGTGGAGCCCTGAACTCCCCGCCAGAAAGGCGGCAGGCACTGCCCTGGCCAGTGCAGTGTTTATTATTCCAAGTCACTGGGAATTATGTCTAAATCCCCCCAACAGCCTGGATTGGTCTGACACCTTTGGTGTTATCTGAACGTTCCCTCCAAGGCTGTGAGGCAGTTCAGATGGGTGGTTTAGACAGAAACCATCCGGCTGCCGCACGTCAACACTGCTCCTCCTCCTCAGAGCCCCTCCCTGGCTTTGGAGGTGACAGAGCCAGTGCCACACGCACCCCAAAGTGAACTCTCAGCTTTGTTTGGAACCATCGTTTCATTTAAATCGCTGTACAGACCCATGGTCCATGCCACTTAATGTGATTTCTTCTACTGCTCTACGCACGCGACACGACTAGGGAGTGGGGGCGGGGGTTCAGATGACTGTGGGGTCTGGTTAGATTACAGAGATACACTGCCTTTATTCTGGTTCTATAATATGACCTCAGACCATAGGATTAATATCCACTTACATGGAATCAATGTGCATTGACTGATCCCTCCCGCGTTGGGCGTGATGCTGCGCAGAGGCTGAAGGGCCCGTCTTGGCCTCTGTAGGTGTGGAGTTAGTTCACAATGAGAAGTGCGAAGTGGTGAGGAAGGAGTAAGGCGACAGCCATTGGCAGTATTAGAACAGCCATCCCCAAAGCATTTAGGATTCAGTTGATATCAGTGTTACTGCAGAAATTCTGAAGAATTTGACATCTTGATAAAGAAGTCAGAGTTTGGGCCAGGCCCTGAAGGATCAGTGAGATTTAAGACAGCAGTGGGGATTGGCTGCCAGATTTAGCAAATAAAAATACATGACCTGTCCAGGCGTGGTGGCTCACACCTGTAATCCCAGCATCTTGGGAGCCCGAGATGGGTGGATCACTTGAGGTCAGGAGTTTGAGACCAGGCTGACCAACATGATGAAACTCTGTCTCTATTGAAAATATGAAAATTAGTTTGGCGTGGTGGCATGCGCCTGCAGTCTCAGCTACAGGGGAGGCTGAGGTAAGAGGATCAGCAGCTGGATGGTAGGCCGGATGGGAGGTGGAGGTTGTAGTAAGCCAAGATTGTGCCATTGCACTCCAGCCTGGGTGACAGAGCTAGACTCCATCTCAATTAAAAAAAAAAAAAAAAAGTGTAACCTTTAAGAAGTATTCATACTAAGATATTATTTATTGTGTATCTGAAATTCAGATTGAACCGGCCTTCCTCTGTTTTCCTCAATAGGGAAGATGTTTAAGTGGAAGAAAATGTGTGCAAGCCTGCATGTTCAGGGAGTGGTGAATGGGACCCTCTGGTTGGTTGAGGGTCGTTCAGGCAGAGGTAGAGGGACTGTGTGGGTATGAGACAGGATCAGTAGTGGTGCCAGGTCATGACTCATGCACCTTTGGGCGGCTGCTGTGGTTCAAGTCTGTGGGCACACCATGTATTCCACACTTCTCATCCCCCAGTGGCAACGAAAGTGTTATTATTCTAGAGCAGATTATCTTTGATCTGAAGAAACAGGGCTGATGGAAATGTGGCCAAAACTGTGGCCCAACTTGCAGGTTTATCTAACAGGACAAAATTGTGTCTGCTTAGGTGGAGAGTCAGCTGGCCAAATCAAGTTCCAGAGGCGTTTCATTGCAGGACAGGCACTGCTAGTTGCTGAGTTCCAGTTTCAATGTATGTTTTTCTGGGGTTGGTTAGTACCTGGCATACAGGCTGTCAGAAGTCCCGGCACAGAGCACAGATCTTCATGGGTGGTCTGCGTCCGTGCAGCTCATCGACTATGTTTGACAAGTGAACAGTCTTGGGCTTTGCCTAAGGTTCTGTGGCCAGCTCACAGCAGAGCAGAGGCTAGAACTCTCAGGTCTCTTAGTTCTCGTTCTTTCCACCATTGCTGTGGCCCCTCGAGGTCATATGTTAATAAAAATGCCAGGGCTTTCATGACAGCCCCAGGTCTCTTTGTTCAGTGCTTTCTCACCATACCATGGTTCGCATCTGAGAGTGCCTGGTTGGAACCACACGTGAAACTTGTCGGCATCCATTCGAATTGAGTTCTGGACAATTGCTTTTGCTAAAGATTCCTATTACCTGCCAATTTGTTAATTTAAAAGTAAAGTTGATTGGAGTTTGGGAGCCTCCATGTTGTAAAACTCCTCCTTCCCTCCTTTCCTCCCAAATATATTAAGCATTTGCTGTGTGTCAGGCACTGCCACAGGCACTGAGAATCCTGCAGTGAATAAGATCAAAGTCTTTGCCCAGGTAAAACTTGCATTCTAGTGAGGGAGATAACTGATCAATGAAAAAATACTCCACCTGGTGTAAAGTGCTAGGACGAAATTAGTAGATGCTTTTGATTCATAGATTAATCTCTTGGATAGCAGTAGAGTCAAGCCCCTTTATGCCAAACTGCATTTTCTTGTGAGCTTTCCTGCGTTGGGGGGACTCAGCTGCAAGCAGCATGCCTGGCGGGAGAAGGGAAGCAGCTGGCTCCAGGTGGAACTGGGGTTGAGGCACTGGATCCTCACAGGTACATTTGTACCCCGTGTCTGAAGCAGCACAGTGAATTCAGGTGTCATCGAGGCTGGTGTTGACATCTGAGAGTAACAGGTGACAGATGATCTTGTCTAGAGGAAGAGAGAGGAACCTGAATATGTCAGGCAGTAACATACGGACATTTCTCTGTGTCGGGCTCTGCCCTGAACACTGGATGCATTACCTCATGCGGGTCCTCAAGATCACATGGGGATGGATGTCCAGACGGGTTGGTTTTATTATCCTCCCTTTACACGTACAGAAACAAAGTCTTAGTAGGGAAGTAAAATGACTTACCCAAGGCCATAAGGCTACTTGTATGCAGTGGAGTCAGGAAGTCCAACTTCAGACCCTCTTTGCTCAGTCTGTACTGTAATTCAGGATAAATTGGGCTGTTGGTGTCAGGACTCCAACCAGAGCGAATGGGTTCCAGGCAAAAGTTGAAGTCCAACAGATAAGCCAAGGCAGCAGCCCAGCATTATAAATGGAGATGCTTAGGGACAGGTGTGATGTGTTAGGCGCGGCAGCAGGCGCACAGGTGCCCAGGGGTGTTTCCCTGGCTGTGGCAGCACAGCAGGGCCTCTTCCAGGTCCCAGCTGCCTTGGGTGGAAGCTGTTAGACCTCCCTTTTCTCAGCCAGGACTTCTTCCAGGTGAAGGGCTCTGTGGCCACCCCTGAGCAGGGGTGGGGCTAGGAGGGGGCTGTTTGCCACCAGAGTGTGCCTTTGGCATGCACTGTCCTTCCCCTTCACTGGACATTAAACCAAAGTTAAAAGTGGGAGGAGTAGGGCCTTTGGACTCCTATGGCCCTGGTTTTGTTTTCTGTCTCCGCTGCTTGCTTCTTGTGTGGCCCTTGGGTAAATCGGTGACTCTGGGCCTCAACTCTAATCTGTAAAATGGGGCTTTACATACCCAGTTTGCTGAATGTGTGTGAGCTTTCAAGTCAACAATATGCTCTATGTAAATAAAGGGCCTAACGTAGTTCATGGTGCATGGCAGGCACATGGAAATGGTAAGGGGCATGATATATCACCAAAACCAACTTGGAAAATAGCCCCCATTTTATTATGTTTGTTTGGAAAGGGCAGGTACACCTGGAAAAGTAATTTTGAAAACAGGTACAGGCCAGGCCTCACACCTGTAAGCCCAGCACATTGTACACAGGGCTTGGTGCTGTATGTCTCTCTCTTTGAGTGCTGTCCCCTGTGCAAGAAACAGATCGTCTCACCACGGCCAGAAATTCTGAGTTACGAGGCAGGGTTACAGTCCTTTCTTTAGTCATGCTGGATATTGCTTTCCAAGCTGGGTTCTAAAGCACCCTGGAGGGGTAGCAAAGGAGCCCACGGAGGCTGGGTAGTCTCTGTGGTGGTGGGGCTCCCTGTCCCTGTCTGTTGGATGGTGGCAAGGGCCTTCTGGGAAAACACAGGAACCACCATGGCAGTCAGCCTCTCTGCTGAGCTGCTCTGCTGGTGTCTTTGCCGTACAATTTAACTTTTCCATTGGGAAGGGTCATTGGTGCAGTTGGCAGGCGCTTGCCTGGTAAACGATACAGTGGGGCCCCCATAAATCCAGGCCCATGAAACAAATAAGTCAGCACATTGAAAATGTAGCGTGGAAGTGACTCAAGCCTGAAGGAATCCATTTCTGAAAGTACTGCCATCCCTTTCTAGGACATTTTGGTGGAAATTGATGTTTGAGTTGGGAGGAGGAGGCCCTTGGCCTGCTTACTTGCGGAGCCTTGTATCAGAGTCGCAGCATTGGCCCAGATGTAAGTCCTGCCAGCCCCCGACCATGGGGTCATCCTTCTCCGTAAGGCGGCCCCCTGGCAGGCCAGACAGGGGTGAGCCCAAGGGGGCTCTGTGCTGTGGGAGCCGGGGTGAAGCTGTCTTTGCAGTAGAGAGAGTTGACTCTACGAGCCGACTAGTAACACTTGGCTAGGGGCCTGGAAAGTATTGGAAACTCCACCCAGCATGGGAGCCTGTGGGAGTTCTCCGGCACGGACAAGTTATTCTTCTCTGAGTTCTTTAGATTCCTGTGTATTTGAAATGTTTACCTTCTTCTCAGGACTTCAGCTTGTACTTTGCCCACCAGAGACCAATACCAAGCACATACATACTTAAATGTACTAGGCCACCCTGGTGACTGGGTAATTAAAGCTGCACACCCGTTTTTGGAAGGAAGACTGTGTTAGAAATCACGCTCCACTGTAATTCAAGAACAGGCTTCTTTATAGAGGGACACAGTTGGTGTCAGACACACGTGGAAAAGAAAAGAACAGGCCCTGATCTTGGCTCAGAACCCAGGGCCAGATGTTAAAGGTTCTGACCGTAACACGGCTGCAGCATTGTTAGCCACCTGAGTTTGGCATGCTGTTTTAACCTCTGTTTCGACCTTGTCCTTTCTCTCTGCCAGGTCCCCAGTCTATGTGAGGATCTCCTGTCTTCTGTGGACCAGCCACTGAAAATTGCCAGAGACAAGGTGGTGGGAAAGGATTACCTTTTGTGTGACTACAACAGAGATGGGGACTCCTATAGGTGAGCTCACGCCCCGGGGAGACAGCAGGCGCAGCAGCCACGCGCGGGCTGCCGTGGGTGCCTGCTATAGAGCACGGGGACCTTGGACTTGAGCAGGCTGGCGGCCCATCCAGCCTTCTGTCCGTTTGTCCCTTACCCTCCTCTCTTTTCTTCTCTTATCCTCCCCATTCTTCTCTTCCCTCCATCCGTTACTCCAATCATGCAGCACACGTTTGAGGAGTGCCACCCACAAGCATGGGAGATAGAGCGCTGAACAAAAGGCTCCCTGCCTTCATGGATCTTCCAGTTTAATGGGAGATGGATGTTGTTCCGGAAAACAACTGTTCTATTATAATTGCATTCAGTCCTGCGAAGGGAAGGGCAAGGTACAGGGTATATGACGGGGGTCCTGTAGGCAGAGAGGGTCTCTGTGGTTAAGGGGTCTGTGAACGCAGCTCTGTCAGATACACAGCTCTCTTCTCTCTTTCCGTCACCTCGCCCAAGGCTGTAAATAACTAAGTTGACATTAGTCCCTGCCCTGGATGTCTGAACACCAGGTCTAGCATAGGAGACACATTGAGTAACTGATAACCATATGATGTGATTCGTACAGCCAGTGCAAAGCCTGTTCAGGGCAGGAGGGTAGCATAGAAGAGGCCATGGTAAATTCCGGGAGGACTTCCTGAAGGAGGTAACATCTGAGCTGGGTTTTAAGGGCATGTAAGAGTTATACCTCTATTTTTTAAACAATGGGAATTCCTAAACTAGTCCAGTGTTTCCTTGATGAATTGCAGTAGTTACTACCTTGGAGAACAGTAGAGGAACACAGCCTGCTTTAGGTTTATTTAGAGGCCACAGAAACAGAGTTGTCTTGAATCTTCACCCAAATGCTCTCTTTTGGGAGGGGGCAAGGCTTCTGGGAACCTGAAGCAGGAAAAATTATCAGGAGTCAGCCAATGTGGGCTTTAAACAGCACAGCTCCCCATGTCAATGGGACTGTGCAAAACACTTATTGTTGCTCATCTTTTAGTTTTCTCATCTGTAAAATGGAAGTAATGTTTGTTTACTACACAGAATGCTTACTGAAGGAAATATGGAGGACTGCGGGAGGGAAGGAGAGGACGGGCAGGCAGGGAAGGCTCTCCCAAAAGAGGGAACTGGAGGATGAAAAGGTCCAGCCATGGCTGGGTGCAGTGGCTCATGCCTATAATCCCATCACTTTGGGAGGCTGAGGCGGGCAGATCACTTGAGGTCGGGAGTTCGAGACCAGCCTGACCAACATGGAGAAACTCGGTTTTTACTAAAAATACAAAATTAGCTGGGCGTGGTGGTGGGCGCCTGTAAATTCCAGCTACTCGGGAGACTGAGGCAGGAGAATCACTTGAACCTGGCAGGCGGTGGTTGCAATGAGCCAAGATCGTGCCATTACACTCCAGCCTGGGCAACAAGAACGAAACTCCATCTCAAAAAAAAAAAAAAATTAAAAAAAAAAAAAGAAAAGAAAAGGTCCAGCCATGCGTAAGTCAGGAAGAGCCTGCTGGGTGCTGAGGTCCTGTGTAATGAGCTCACTAGGATGGAGCTGGCAGAAGGCCAGAGGTGGAGAAGGCAGTGAGGGGCGGGTGGTGGGGGCAGAGAGGAGGGTGGAGGCATGGCCAGGGCAGGTCTGGCAGAGTCTTGAAGGCCAGGCTGAGGGTAATAAAAGTTAGCACAGGGTTAATAGGGGGATAAAGGAAGTATCACATGTGAAATGTTGAATGGCACAGACCTTGTCATATATTGTAAAAATTTAATTAATACTGACTTTTAAGAGATTAGACAACAGTTTTATAATCATGTCCCTTTCCTAGCTTCAAATGGAAATTAGGTAGAGAATATATTTTGGCCTCCTGAAGACCAGAGACTAGATAGAGTTGAAATGTTGAGAAGTGGTGAGATTTGAGGTCAGTTTTAAAGGTAGAGCCAGTGGCCTCTGCAGGTGGGTAGGGATGGAAGGAGAGGAGGTGGGGCGTGAAGGGGGATCAGAGAGCTTCTGGCCTGAGCCACTGTTGAGGTGAGGAGGATTCGGGGACGGGCTGGCAAAGGGACAGTTTAAGCTTGAGAGGCCCATTAGCTCAAAGTGAAGATAGCAGGTGGGCTGTCGATGTACCCTGTGGAGTTCCAGGAGACAGGTCTAGGCTGGGGATATGACTGCAGATGTCCCAGCATATAGATGGTGAGACAGCCCTGAGGCTGATCAAGTTCATCCTTGAAGTGCTCATTCTGTACCTGGAATTGCTGGTCACGGGCATGACATCCATTGCTGGTCACGGGCATGGCATCCAAGATGCACCCTGGGAGCATCTTGCTCTGTCGCCCAGGCTGGAGGACAGTGGTGCAAACATGGCCCACTGCAAACCATAGGTACCCACCACCATGCCCTGCTAATTATTATTATTATTATTGTTTTTGAAATAGAGTTTTGTTCTGTCACCCAGGCTGGAGTGCATTGGCCTCGGCTCACTGCAACCTTTGCCCCCTGGGTTCAAGTGATTCTCCTGCCTCAGCCTCCTAAGTAGCTTGGATTACAGGCATGTACCACCATGCCAAGCTAATTTTTGTATTTTTAGTAGAGACAGGGTTTCACTATGTTGGTCAGGCTGGTCTCGAACTCCTGACTTTGTGATCCACCTGCTTCGGCCTCTCAAAGTGCTAGGATTACAGGCATGAGCCACTGCACCCGGCCTATTTTTTTTTTTTTTTTTTTTTTTTTGAGACAGAGTCACATTATGTTGCCCAGGTTGGAGTGCAGCGGCACAGTCTTAGCTCACTGCAACCTCTCTCTCCTGGGTTCAAGCAGATTCTCCTGCCTCAGCCTCCCAAGTAGCTGGGATTGCAGGTGTGTGCCATCATGTCCAGCTAATTTTGGGGGTTTCGCCATGTTGGCCAGGCTGGTCTTGAACTCCTGACTTCAAATGATCCTCTTGCCTTTGCTTCCTAAAGTGTTGGGATTATAGGCATGAACCACTGTACCCAGCCCCAACAAATGTTTTGACTTTTCCTTTTTTGTAGAGATAGGGGCCTCACTTTGTTGTCCAGGCTGGCCTCGAACTCCTAGGTTCAAGCAATCCTCCCACTTTGGCCTCCCAAATTGCTAGGATTACAGATGTGAGCCACAGTGCCCAGCCAGAGAGCCTCTTATGAAGTGGGGTGGACCAGCCCTTAGAGAGAGTCCGGTGAAGGTGGTGAGTGGTCTGACAGGCCAGGGACCACATCATCACAGAGAAGTACTCTCGCCCATATGCAGTTCAGAGAACGCTTCCCGGAGGAGGTGGTCCTTGAACTGGTCTTGCTTAATCAATATCATTACTATATTGTTTTCACCTAAGAACTCCAGTTTGCTGTGTAAGATGACTGTTCTGCAGGAGCTGGTAGAAGGATGGGATCATGTCTAGGTCCGTGGCTACGCCAGGCTCTGTGGGAGACTTGGTACCTGCAACCCTTGCAGGTCACCCTTTTGTCCCCACTTGCATTCTTGAGGTCCCACCACTGGCTTTGGGGGAATCTCAGGCCTTCAGAGAGGAGCCCAGGGTGCGGAGGCAGAAAGTATGTCTTTCCTTTCTCCCCTTCTCGATATGAAACTTCAAGGTCTTCTGATTCTCTCTCCACAGATTTCCATCCTGACTGTGTTTGATGGTTTGCTTAAATAAGATCCTTATGGTGTGACTGCTGCCAGCAGCACCGTTTGAAACCTGTTAGCTGAAACAAAAAGCCTTCTCGGAGGGAAATGAAAGGGCTGACTTTTGAAATCTAAGCGTTCCTGTCCATCTGTCTTTTTTCAAATGGCCTCCATTTAAGCTCTTAAATGTGTTCTGAGTACCCCTTCCACTAAGAATATTCTGGGTAATGTTATGATATTTCCCTCAGCTACAATTACCCTGGCTTCAGGACTAACAGCTTGAAATGCTATCATCTGTGAGCCAGTAGAAATCTGAGTTACAGGCTTCTTGAAAATTGCAGGCCCCCAGTCTGCCGGAAAGATGGGCTCTTGTGTCTAATTAGGGTGCCTTGAAATGAACGCCAGTTGGGTCGGGTCTTCCTGGCCCATGGGAAGGCAGTGGCCATCATCTAACTGTGAGAATGGTCCTGGGCGTGAGTGTGCTGCAGAGTCTCAAAGGGCCATGCAGGGGAAGGAGGGAATTTAGCTCCACACCCCCAGATTCTTAATCCACTCCCCTGGCCAGCTGAACAACCAAGCCTTGTTTACAGATAAATCATGGCAATAGCATCTTTCTCCTGGATCTTTGTCTCAGACCTGGTGAGAGGCCTTTGTTGATTTGGTGTTTTTGTTTTTTTAGTGCCTAGGTGTCCCTCAGCATAAAAAAGCCAGAAAGCTGCTCCATCTCTCGGTTTGGAGGAGCGGAACACCAGCAGAATTCCCGCAGGTCCTTTCTTCCCCTCCTGGGCTGTGAGGCTTCAGTCCACCAGCAGCATCCACTTGGCACTGACTCAGGGCTGCGTACTGGGGATGAGGGCAGGCAGTGCAGGCTGTCTTCTCTCAAAGGCCTCTTGCAGTTGAGGGTGAGGGAAGAAGGGCAAGAGGGTTAACGTCTGTGTGAGAGGGACGGGCAGGAGGGAGGGAACGGTTGCTTCTGTTGTGGAGTGTGGTGCAAGAATTCATTCTTTTTTAATTTTTTTACAACTGTGATTGGACAAGAATAAGTCATTCCCCCCGAACTTCCACCCCACCCACCCCAGTGCCAAGACAGAGTCTTGCTCTGTCACCCAGGCTGGAGTGCAATGGCCCAATCTCGGTTCACTGCAACCTCCGTCTTCTGGGTTCAAGCAATTCTCCTACCTCAGCCTCCCAAGCAGCTGGGATTACAGGCATACGCCACCACACCCAGCTAATTTGTTATATTTTTAGTAGAGATGGGGTTTCACCATGTTGGCCAGGCTGATCTCAAACTCATGACCTTGTGATCTGCCCGCCTCAGCCTCCCAAAGTGCTGGGATTACAGGTGTGAGCCACCGTGCCCAGCCACATTCATTCTTAAAAACATTTTTTTTTTTTAATGAGCATGTAGTTGAGTGCCAGGCACTGTTCTGGGTGCTGAGCAACCCATAGAGAAGGTGACAGAAAAGGCTCTTGCCCCCTCAGAGCTGAGGTTCTAGAGTGGGCTATCTACATTTAAATGATTCTGATTAAATAAAATTAAGAATTTAGTCTCTTGGTCATATTGGTCCCATTGCAAGTATGCAGGCAGCCACACATGGCTAGTGACTTGTTTAGGACAGCACAGATCTAGAACGTCTCCATTGTCACGGGAAGTTCTGTTGGGCATCCCTGTTTCAGAGGGAGGAGGGACAGGCTACAAGAACGGGCATGTCAGCCCGTGCTTGGCCTCTCAGGAGAACTGAGGCACCCAAGTGGGCGGCACGCCTGTCTTCCTAGCGACGGGGTCCCAGCTTGCTAACAGTGAATGGTCCAATGTGACCATGAGAGCTGGATGCTGGTCATGGGGCAGTAGGGAATGTCTCACCCCATTCTTGCAAAGTTTCTTGCAAACTGCAGAGAGCAGCGGAAAGTGGTTGCCTTGGAAAGAAAGGTTTCCAAAGGCTCCTTCTGCTTGGAGGTGGTCAGGAGTGTAACGCTTGCCTAGAGACTCTTTGGGGACACCAGGCACATCAGCTCTTCCCCTACATACCGTTTGTGAACCAGCCTCCGAGAAAGCTGCCTGCAGGTGGCTGGTGGAAGAGGGCATCCAGCTTGTTCTGGTTTCATACTCCATGATCTACTGATGTAGGTGCCTGGCAGAGCATCACTTACCAAGAAGAAAGATCTCTGTGCACAGAATTCGTTAAAACTGGGGTTTGGGATATGATGAGCATAGTTTTTTTCCCCTTAACTTGAATTCCACATGACAGTGATATGAATGAAGGTCTGTGGTCAGGAGGGGGTACGGGAAAGGCCGTGTGGGTCTCTCTGTGGAAACAGAGGTGTTTAGCCCAAGAATGTAAAGGACTTTTTCTGAATTCCATGTCGTCTTCTCTGTCTTTTCATTCCTCTCCCACCTCTTTAATTCTGCTACTTTCTCTGAACACTCAGTCCTCTGGACCCCACCTGCGGGAATTAATGAGTAGATCTTTCCCTTATAACCCCCTTTCCAGTTCTCTGTGTGATTAAATGCTTTCCTGATGTGGCAAAATATATTTCAAGAAATACAGCAAGTCTTTGGGGCTGTAAAGAGCCTGGTTCTCATTACTTAGCAGTCTTTATATGTGTGCATAGCCCTTGGATGTTGGAAAAGCTATCCTCTGTTCACGTGGAGAACCTGGTTGCTCAGGTTTTCTAATGTAATCAGCATTTCCCTGTGGAGCTGTGTTTCTTGCCTGCCTCTGTAACTGACAGCTCTCTTAATCCTTACTGTGTAAGAAAGTCTTTGGAATTGAAGTTTAGCACCTCCAGCAAGTCAGGGAGGAGAGAGGGACATCTGTTGAACTATAAGATGGTCAACACATGGCTGGGCGCAGTGGCTCACGCCTATAATCCCAGCACTTTGGGAGGCCCAGGTGGGTGGATTACCTGAGGTCAGGAGTTTGAGACCGTTTTGGCCAACATGATAAAACTCCATCTCTGCTAAAAATACAAAAATTAGCCAGATGTGGTGGCTCATACCTGTAATTCCAGCTCTTTGGGAGGCTGAAGCACAAGAATCACTTGAACCCAGGAGATGGAGGTTGTGGTGAGCCAAGCTTGTGCCACTGCACTCCAGCCTGGGCGACAGAGTGAGACTTGGTCTCAAAAAAAAAACAAAAGGTAGTGAACACAAAGGAAACTGAGAAAGCGGGTAAGAAAGAACTAGCATTTGTTGAACACTGACAATCTGGCCAGCTCTGGTCTGGGTGCTTGATCTGCTTGTCTCCTCATGTCTCATGATAGCCCTGTGTGCGGAGCGAGTAGCAGCCGCATTTTGCACAGAAGGAAAGTGAGGCTCAGAGAGTCAGGACACTTGCTGAGCGTCCACAGCTAGTGAGAGGTGGAGCGTGGGTGTGTGCCCCAGTCTACCTGCATCTGAGCCCTTTAAACTTCCAGAAAGCCCTGTTTGTTGCCAGGGCCCAGAAAAATCTTTGCCGGAGCTAGCGGATTTGCCCCCGAGATTTCAGATTGCTGGTGCTCAGGCTCCCTGCTCACTGGCCATGTCTTCATGGAACGATTCATGGTGTGTCCTTTTCCTTCCTTCCCTCTAGGTCACCATGGAGTAACAAGTATGACCCTCCCTTGGAGGATGGGGCCATGCCGTCAGCTCGGCTGCGAAAGCTGGAGGTGGAAGCCAACAATGCCTTTGACCAGTATCGAGACCTGTGAGTCACTTTCTCCTCTTGCACTTTAGCTCTTGTAATTTTTGGGAGATAAATCCTAAGTGGCAGTGTTCTTTCTTGAATCTGTTACCCGGCCAGGCATTCCCCCTTGAATCTGTTACCTGGCTCACCTAACTAAAATGCTGAGCCGTCCATAGCAGGATACAGGGCACCTGTTTGATAACTGGGTCGGTGACGAGATGACTCAGTCATAGAATCCTACCATACTCCACTGTGTTTTGTTGACCTGCGTCATAATTCATAATAACAGCAGGTACCACTGGTACAGCACCTACTGTGTGTAGGAAACAGTTCTAGGTATTCTACATAGCATCTCAAATCCTCACAAACATAGCTAGTTTAGTCCTCGTTTCTCAGATGAAGAAATTAAGACACAGAAAGATTTAAGTGTTTGTCCACAGCAAGAGGTAGAGCCAGGAATTAAAGTCAGGCCTGTCTATCTCCAAAGGCCCCTATGGATTTTTTACCATGCTCAGTTCTGACCTGGACCTCAGGGGTCCCTGCCTCCAGCTGCTGCCAGGCCAGGACCAGCGCAGTTCTTACACCGTGGGAGCAGAGCAGCAGACATCTTCCTGAATCCTGAGTTGTTCATGGCCTTGGCACCTACCTTAAAAAGCGTTTTGCTAGATCTGTTGAGATTTGTTCCTGCTCCATCTACTCCTGCCTCCCAGCACTGCAGCACTAACATGTCACTTAATTGTTCAGCCTTACAAGGAAGGGCTCCAGAGAAAGGTAGCCATAATCAACAGAGTCTCATTTATAATTAAGTTCTATACTGAAAATACAGCAAAACTGTAAAATAGGCAATACTAAATCAAGTTGGCAGACTTTTTTTCTGTAAGGAACCAGATACTAAACATTGTAGGCGTTGTAGGCCACATAAGGTTTTCTGTGGCTGCTTCTTGGTTTGTTTTCTGTTTAATCTTTGAAATGTAAAATTCACCTCTTGAGCTTTGAGGTGGGTAGGGCTCAGCTCTCGGTCTGTAGTTTGCCCACCCTTGGCCTAGGTTCTAGGCAAGAAAATGGACGTAAGAAAAGGAAGCGTCCAAACAGGGTCAAAAAGCTGGTGCTGCTCTACTTGGTGTGAGGGGTTCACGTCTTCACTTTGCAAGTATTTGGAGTGGCTGTGTAGTTCATAGCAGCTTGCTGTAACACATAAAGAATTTCTGGCAGGCACAGTGGCTCACACCTATAATCCCAGCACTTCAGGAGGCCAAGGCAGGCAGATGGCTTGACCCCAGGAGTTTGAGACTAGCCTAGGCCACATGGTGAAATCCCATCTCTATGAAAAAAAAAAAAGAAAAATTAGCTGGGTGTGGTGGCCTGCAAGTGTAGTCCCAGCTACCTGGGAGACTGAAATGGGAGGACCACGTGAGCCCAGGAGGTTGAGGCAGTAGCAGTGGCTGTAATGGCACCACTGCAGTTCAGCCTGGGCGCAGAGTGAGATCCTCCCTCAAAAAAATTTTTAAACATTTCTTTTAGAAGCTGATTTAGGAGGAAAAGTGATACTTCTCAATATCTAACACACAGACAGAAAACCCATCACGCTTAGTAGAATGAGATAAACAAGCTGATATCTACGGAACACAGGAATAAATGGCCTTAAACATTTCAGCGTCCTCAAAATGCATCAATGTGTAATACAACCTTATCTTCAGTGTCTATTATGTACAAATATTTTATATACATTATCCTTACTCCTTAACAAGAACCTCTGGGGAAGATGGTTTTGTTCCTCCTTTTGCAAATGAGACCAAGGTTCCAAGAGGTTAAATGACTCACACAAGACCACAGGACGTGGAGGTGAAAAGCTGGGATTTGAGCCTGTATTTGTCTAAAATTCCCACAAATTATTGATTTTCACAGTTAAAATAGGCTTCAGTCTTTAAAGGTTCTTACATCTAGAACTTTGTCCTATTGTAGAATAGCTCCTTCCCCAGTGATACTGAAAAGCTGAATCTTTGCTCTTTGATAGTTTACTTGTAATTGTTTTTTACTATCTTCCGTTACCTGCCCATTTGGTAAGAAGTCAGTCCAGCTATTAAACAAGAATGCACAAGTAGAATCAGTTAAAGTGATAATACTGATAGTAAAATAGCGATGGTGATGATGGCAGTTACCAGTGGCCATGCAGGTGGGCCTCCAGGTATTCTCTGCTTCATTCGGTCTTCACAAGAACCCATGAGAGAAGGGTATCCCTCTCTTACAAACGAGTTGACAGATCACAAGGGCGATGTAACTTACCCAGGTTCACAGAGCCAGTAAGTGGTGGAACTGGGATATCAAACCATCCTTATCCAGCTCCAGAGTCCAACATCAGTTTATTTACTCAGCAGACGTTTGAGTGCCTCCCATGAGCCAGGTGCTCACTGAGTACCAGGAATGCACCTCATATGTGGTAGATGAGGCCCCCACCCTCACTATGCTCCATTGAGGAAAAGCAAACAGTAGTGAAGTGAACAAGTCAGTGGTGCTGGTGATAATAGCAGCTCACTTGTTTTGTAGAGCACCCCATGAGGCCTCTTGAGGAGACGCTTGACTGAGGTCTGACATCGAGGAAGCCAGCCAGGCGTGGGGCTGGTTGTGCCAGGGTCTCCGAGGCAAGGGCAAACTCATCTGTCTAAGACCCTGAGACTGGTGCCCCTTAATGTGCACACAGATCTGTCAGCCAGCAGGTGCATGCCCTCAGCCTCTTTTAATTAGGCAAAATTGGCCCCTTTTATACCTTGGAAGTTTCCTGGGAGCCAGCTCAGGATACTCTAGGAATACAGCCTGGCCTTTCAGCTAAGTGTGAAGGTGGAAGTGGAAAGTTCCCCCCTTGAAAGTGTTTGCTGGATATTCCCCCAGCCCGGGGAGCTAAGCTGCCATGCATGCCATCCCCTAGCCTGAAGAAGTTGCCGGGCCTCACCCCTTCTGTTCTCTGAGGAGGCTGCACTCTGGCTTATTACTGGGCTGCATGTTGAGGTTTGGAAGGGGGGTTCTGATTTTTTGTGACACTTTAAGTATTCAGGTTGTTACTGCCTTAATAAAGTATTGAGATGTGTTGCCTTACTCCGCTATTTAGGGCCAGCCTTGGGGATGAGCCCAGTTTCATCTTGGACTTCTACTTCCCTTGTTCTCCATTCCCATCTCATCGTTCACATGTGTAATGATACATGGTGTGTGCTTCTGCAGGGCTTGGTTGGCCTGTTATGAGAATTTCCCTATTACCATTAAAACTCTTCAAAATAATCACTGAATCCTCACAGTGACTATAGGATAAGTGGGAGTTACTCTGTTTGGCAGCTGATGGAACTGAGGCTCAGAGAAGTACTCAAGCTGGTTAACACAGCCAGAAAACCACAGGAGCCAGGAGCCATAACCGAGGTCTCACTCAGGTCTCACTCTTCACGCTGACTCTAGCGAAATCTTTCCCTTCCCTGGGAAATGTGTGTTTGTAAGGTGGCTTTGTATTTCTGTGTGCCCTTGACTTTGCCTACACACTCCTCTCTGAAGGTAAACTGACTCTGGGGAGTTAAGAGAGGGGTGACAAGACAGCCTTCTACCCCCAGTTGGGGGTCTAACTGGATAACCCAGACCCTGAGGGTCTGTGACAGGATGTAGTAGGATCCAGGCTGGTGCCGTCTGTCCCCAGCACCCCAGGAGGAAGGAGGAAAGGGGAGCACAAGGGCTCAGGGACCCCTCAGGAGAGGCAGGAGGCCCTTCCTCCCCTTCCATGTGCAGGGGCAGCGGGGCCAGGCTCTTCCTGGGTGACAGGGACCGCAGGCCACCAAAGGGCTGACAGCAGTTGGAGCTGTCATCCGGGACACCAGAGGCATTAGTTTGAAGTCACCCAGTGCCGTAGGAGTGTGCTGAGGAGCTCCCTCTCCTGGGACCACATGTGAGGAACATTCTCCCAGCTGGACCACATGTAATGAACCAAGTGTGTGCTTCTGCATATATCATAATTCCAGAAATTATGAGAACAAGTCTCTACTTTTTCCTTTTTTAAAAACATCTTGGTACATTGCTCATCTGCAGAAGCTCCCATTCTCAGAGTGCCCCACGAGGCTGTTGGTGGCCACATCAGTGACCACAGCAGGCCCTGAAATGCCAGCTCTTTTCCCCATGGCTTTGGAGCAGAGGAGAATCAGCTGGGTGGCCTTGTCTCCTAAGGGGCATTGGCCAAGGTCACAGAGGTAGTAGAACACCCCTTTCTCATCATCTTTCGTCCAGCCCTTCGCCATACAAACGCTTTCTCACAGACAGACTTATTCGTTGTCCCCTAAGTGAAGCCGCAGCTCTCCCACCTGTCTTCTGTTCAGGTTGGCAGAGGGGTTCAGGCAAGGGTCACTCTGAGAGGGGGCATCTACCCAGTGCTCCCTTCTGCTGGCTTGGTCACCCTGAGCCTGAGGGGCCTGGAAGGTGGTGGCCACTGTCCCCGGCCTGGTGAGAGATGCCTGGAGCCTCAGCCAGACCCACCCTGCCAGAAGAAAAGGGGAGTGGCTGGAGAAGCACCCCGTAAGAGCAGGCTGGGCTTGCCCTCATGCCCAGGAGGGCTGCACAGGTGCAGCTGCCACTCTGAGGGAACACACTTCAGGCTAGAGCTTGGTCTGCACCCCTGGTGGTTGGGGGTTGGAAGAACTGACTGTGTTGACAGGGTCTAATTCCTGATGATTCTGGTGCTTCTGATTTCTTGGATCCTGATGAATGGCAGTTAGGACTACACTTGGCTTGAGCTCAGCCTCATGACCACCAACCCCATCGAATGACTGAGGACTGCCAGGCTTCTGCCATGTTAGAGTGAGAATCCTCCCGTGAGGACAGTGCTGCAGCCAGCCTCCAGGGAGTCGCCTGTTTTATGGCCTAAAAAGTCTCTTTATGCTGGGAAGGTCACACTAGACTTTGCTCACACAGAGATTTGACCATTAAAAAAGTGAGTGGGGGTGGGCGGGCGCGGTGGCTTAGGCCTGTAATCCCAGTACTTTGGGAGGATGAGGCAGGTGGATCATGAGGTCAGGAGTTCAAGATCAGCCTGGCCAAGATGGTGAAACCCCGTCTCTACTAAAAATACAAAAATTAGCCAGTTGTGGTGGCGGGTGCCTGTAATCCCAGCTACTCTGGAGGCTGAGGCAAAGAATTGCTTGAACCTAGGAGGGGGAGGTTGCAATGAGGCAAGATCATGCCATTGCACTTCAGCCTGGGTAACAGAGCAAGACTCCATCTCAAAAAGGAATAAAGAGGCCTTGGGTGCCCTGTCCTGCCCTGCTCCTGCCCTCGCAGTGCCCTGCTGGCTTATATGCAGAAGACTGGACTTGCCGTCTATGGACATATTTGTTGTCGGCTGAAGTTTGAGACCAGCCTGGGCAACATAGCAAGACCCTGTACCTACAAAAAATAAAATATAAACACTAGTGAGGCATAGGGGCACACACACACACACATAAGCCCAGCTACTCAGCTGAGGTGGGAGGATCGTTTGATCCCAGGAGTTCAAGGCTGCATCGAGTTATGGTCGTGCCATTGTACACCAGCCTGGGTGACAGAGTAAGACCTTGTCTCTGAAAAAAAAAGGAAAACTTTAAAAAAAAGAACATATGACAGGAGACATCGGTAAAGAGACAGCCTTGAGGGTCCAGAGCTCTAGAGCATGGTCCAGGCGACCCACAGCCCACACCAGCCTTCCCAGAGAGCAGGACTTACTGTCTCTCTAGAGGCTCCCTCTGCCACCAGTGAGAAATCTTCTTCACTGGATCCTGAGGGAAAGAGTTGGATTCTGTCTTCAGGTTTGGGCTTTGATCCCTGGTTCTGTAAAGGCTCTGACTTTGCAGGGAGTTGGATTTAATCATTAGCACATGGAATCAATGTCAGAATAATGGAGCTGGGGCCAGGGGAAGGGTTGACCAGCAGGCCTTTCTGGCTTGTAACTCCTTGGAAATGTGGCAACCCCTCTCCCCTGTGGATTGAAAGGGCCAGCAGTTGGGAGTGTGACTCCTCAAGGTGCGCAAAAAGCGAGTAGGGGCCCAGGGGGCTGAGCTGTGTGTCCTCACAGCTCCCTCTGAAGTCCACTAGCTCCTAGCTTGCCCTGGCCCTGCTAGGTCCCTGTGGCACTCTCACTTCCAGGTGCCTTCCATACTGATGATTCCCTTCTCAGCCATCCTCAGGGATAGAAAAGGATCATAGTGGTACTTGCCCTATGAGAATAACTGTCAAGCCACTGTTGATGGCACTAGCAAAACAGCCTTGTTTTTAGATTGAAAGAGCCAGTTTGCGCAAATGCTTAGAGATGACAAGCATGTTTTGCTGGAGTGCTGGGGCTGGGCGAGGGCATTATCTGACCTCAAGTCACCTTCATTTTCATCACTTCCCTTCCCCAGCCAGGCCACACACCTGGTGCCCAACATCTAGGCTATGGTCTCTCCCAAGCCCTGAGATGGTTTTCTGCCTGTAATTGATGGGCCCTGCTCATCCAAGGGATGTCATGAGAACTGAGCGCTGAGGCAGAGGGAAAGGCAGTGGAGCGGGCCAACTCGGGTGGCTGGCTCAGAGGATGTCTTGACATTCTTTCTCGGCAGAGCCAACTCTGCTTTCTTAGGTCCAAGCCTGGTCTAGCTTATCAGTCACAAAACCTCGTCTTTTGACCTAAGTGATCTTTCTTGGGAGAGACTTAAAAGTGGAGACTTAAGAGCCAGGCGCGGTCACTCACGCCTGAAATTCCAGCACTTTGGGAGGCTGAGGTGGGTGGATTGCCTGAGGTCAGGAGTTCGAGACCAGCCTGGCCAACATGGCAAAACCCTGTCTCTTACCAAAAATACAAAAGTTAGCTGGGTGTGGTGGCAGGTGCCTGTTATCCCAGCTACTCGGGAGGCTGAAGCAGAAGAATCGTTTGAAGCTGGGAGGCGGAGGTTACAGTGAGTCAAAATCGTGCCATTGTACTCCAACCTGGGCAACAGAGCGAGACTCTGTCTCAAAAAAAAAAAAAAAAGTGGAGACTTTGCTGTGGGTCAGGCACTGGCAGCTGTCAGAGGAACATCTTGCTGGCGTGAGCGACCAGTGGGCTGCCATGAACTCCAAGATGAACACTTTGATTTTTTAGGTTCCTGGAGAAGACGAGAAACCTTCCCTGCTCGAGCTTTCACATCAAGTCTGGCCCTGGCCTCTGCCAGCCCCGGGTTCTGCCTGGGACCAGATGTTCTCACCAAAGGGCTGGCACCGCCTTCTTCCAAAGATGATTACTCCCATCTGTGCCAGACATCTCGCCCCATGCTCTGCAGTCCTTGGCTCTTGGCTTGGAGCAGATAATACCTTCAAACATGCGGTTGTAATTTATTGGCCTTATAAGTTAATTTTAGTGGGTGCGCAATTGATTGAAATCAAAGCCTAATGAAGGCCAGAGTCTTGAGGGGTAGAGGAACAGGGTGGGAGGGCATATTGTGTTCTTCCTTGCTTCAGTTCTGAGATAATCTTCAAAAGGTTTCATTAGCTTTTCCAGTCAGCCCTTCTAGTCTGGAAAAAGTTTATAGAGTGAAACAAGGCTGGCGCCCCTGTGGCAGTCCCAGGCCCCAAGGGCCTCTCCAGGAGTGGAGCAGCCTACAGCATGGTGGATGGGCTCCCCCCAGGCTCCCCAGCACCTGTCCCCTCTCTGGGCCATATCAGAACTGCAGCTGGTCTGCTCCTTTCTGCCAGTCTCTGTCCCTCTGGTCAGAGGATGTTTGAGGAACGTTGGCCCAGGAAGGGCAGGACGTCCGTGTTCACATGTGAGAAATGTTCGTACCTGATTTCCTGGGTTCTTGAAACTGCAGGTTCCCAGCCCCGGGGCCCTCAGAACACCCCTTCCTCGGGACATGAGCATGGAGGAACTGCGGGTGGTGGCAGAGATTTTCTAGGGAAATAGTGCGAAAGTATGAGCAGGCAGCTGAGTTGCTGGGGCACTTCCCAGGCAGAAGGCACCACCACCTCCCGCCAAAAGCCTCTAACACTTACCACAGTGTCTGAGGCCCGGCCATGGAAGGGAGAGGACCTCGGCTTTAAAGAGCTTTGGACTGGATTCTCTGTTTGTCTTTGCTTACTAACAGACTGTGGGCGAGTTAGTTAACCTCTCTGAGCCATTTCCTTACCCTGAGGGGGCACTCAGTGACACACTGTGCATCAGGCTTCTGCCGTACTCACTCCTTGCATCCACCCAGCACGTTCCAGGCTGCTGGGTGACAGGGCTCTTTTAACTGCAACAGGAATCTGTATATGCATCTTACATTGTGTGCATTTGTGATCACGGATATGGGGCTGTTTGGGTGGCAGACCTGCTGAGGTAGCAGGTTTCATGATCGTGCAAGAAGGCTGTGGGTGTGGGATGTGGCTCTGCCACCACGTCCCACAGCAAGGCCTCCAGAAAATCTCTGTCTTGAAAATGAATTAATGATTCCTGCTCAGTCCATGTCATCAGGGTGTGGTGAGGCTGAACAGAGATGCTGGTAGTGCCCATCTGCAGCAACTGGAGAGTCCTTGGGATCAGTCACCAAGTCTTTACTGGGAACCTGCCGGGGACAATGCCATGCGCCCAGGGTCAGTGGCAAACGTGTCAGGCCCAGTCTCTCCCTTGCGGACCCACGTTCCAGCACAGGAACGAGTGAACAGATGAACACAATACTTGCACAGTTTGATCAATGCTGCAAAGGAATGAGAGCCGGGTCCTGTGGTGGGGAAGAGCAAAGGGTGTGGACGTTAGGGCAGGCGCTGAGGAAGGAACTGTGGGTCAGTTACTGGGGAATTTGCCAGTTTGCCCTTGAGTGGAGAGAGCTAACAGACCGGACCTGAGACTGCTGTCCCTCGGAGGCCTGCTTGCAAGCTTGGCCATGGCTGGCATCTGGGAACGTGGGTTTCAGGAGGGCTGTCACCACTCCCTGATAAAGTGGCTTCCAACTTCTGAATTGTGTGCAAATAGTATGGCCTTCCTTCTCCTTTCCCTGTGGGCATCTGAAATGTGATGGTGTGCTAGCTGGAGGGTGCTGAGCAGTACAGCCCTGGGCACTGAGTTCCTAGCCTGCTTCCCCAGTAGACAGCCCTTCATGCTTGATGTCACAGCCATCCCTGGGGCGTGCATCACGTCCTGTGTGACTTCATGGAGCAGGACATTGAAAGCCAGTGCCTGGTTTCTCGGGACCTCAGCCCCTGCGCCTTCTCCCTTGGCTTCCTCTGCTCTGTCCCCTTTCACTGCAATAACCCTTGGCCCCAAGGGCAACTTTGTGCCGAGTTCTGTGAGTTCTTGTAGCAAATTATGGAGCCTCGGGTGGTGTTGGGGATCCTGGGCACAGCCCTGTACCCTGGTCAGGGAGGACAGTGCCCTGAGCAGTGGGAACCTCCTGGGCCAAGCCCGGAAGTGATTCCCACTGGCTGTGGGCAGTGAGTGGAGGCCGGAACAGGACAGGGCAGTGGGGAGAGGCGCATAGGCCTGTGGGGAGTGGGCTCTGGGTGTCATTCTGGGAACCTTGGGAAGGGTCTGGAAGGTTCCAAGGGTAGGACAGCTCTGATGTGCATCTTGATAAGTTCCTCGGAGGTAATGTGGAGGCTGAATTGGAGAGGCCAGGAGCGGGCACGGCCTGATGGCTCAGCTAAGGTGGAGGGCTGCTTCGGTCGTTTGGCCGAGTGAGCTCTGCAGCTCCAGGTGCCCGGGGTTTTCCGCCACTAGAAACAGCCAGGCCTGGAGTCAGAGTCCCACTGGGAGGTGGGCGGAGTAAGGGGAGTAACGGGGAATGCTTATGAGCATCCTAGAGCTGCAGGGATGGTTTGGTTGGGCACCTGCTCCTTCACTCCCTGCCCCTCCAGTGAGGTCTGTGTTCTCGTTTCCAGGCCTCCGGAAGGATCCTGTGACCAGCACCACTGGCCACACAACTTGCACTCAGGGACGGCAGGGGAGGGCCAGGTCATCTCTGGCTTCTGGCATGTCCGCAGTGTAATTAGCCCTTGGGTTTGAACATGTTTGTGCCTTCAGCCATGTGTCCACAGGGCCTCTGAGAACCTGCCCTGCCTGCTATGGGACACCAGCTTGCCACTGCCTGGGGCTTGTGAGAAAGTGCCAGAAGCATTTAATGGGGAAACCTAAGCCCACCTCGGTTGTGTTGTTTTCACAGAGTAGGGAGAAAGGTCTGGAGAAACCTCAGCTTTGGGGGAGTAGAGCTGGGCCTGCTCCTTGCTCTCGAAGTGAGTTTCAGCTCTTTGGTGACCGCTGCTCCCAGTCGGGGTCTCTGCTGCAGTTATCAGGCCCCTAAAGAGTGGGTCTAGACAGGCTTGCATGCTGACCCCTGTCCTGGGGGGTCCCCTTTCATCTGGTGTCCTAAGGCTGCAGGCCAGTGTCTGGTTGCTGTGGCATGCGAGTTCTGATTTTCATCTGCTGAAAGTTAAATGGAAAACAGGAGGGTGCAGGAAAGAAGTTTGCTTATAAACATGATCCCCGAGTCAGCATCAGGGACTCTGATGCCTCCAGAATTCTTGGGTTCCTCTAACCAGATGGCACACAGTTGCGCTTTGGTTTGTGCAGTTGCACGTGCTGGAGGGAACCCCGCCGCTGGAAGCAGGGACTAGCTCCCTCCCTTGGTCAAGCCCCCTCATCCTGCCGGAGAACCTGTACCCCCCTTGCTGAGATGCTTCCCGGGCTTCTGTGATGGAAAGCTGCTTTGTGCAAGTATCAAGAATAGGTGGGTGTGGCTCACACCTGTCATCTCAGTGTCTGGGGCCTAAGGTGGGAGGATCACTTGAGCCCAGGAGCTAGAGGCTGCAGTGAACTATGATCACACTACCACACTCCCGCCTGGGTGACAGAGTGAGACCCCATCTCTAATTTAAAAAAAAAAAAAAAAAAAAAAGCATTCTTGCAGTGACCCAGCCAGCAGCCCCAGTTGCCTCACTCAGGCAGAGAACCTTCCAAAATCCCCAGTACAGGGTGCTCAGGGCATGTCCCAGATTCCTGGTCACCCAGTGGGTTCCCTTTTTAACCCTGACTCTCTATTTTTTTTTTTCAAGAAAGGGAGGGAGGGAGGGAGAGAAGGAAGGAAGAAAAATGAAGATGGGGGGGGGTCTCACTATGTTGCCCAGGCTGGTCTCAAACTCCTGGCCTCAAGTGATCCTCCCATCTTGGCCTCCCGAAGTGCCAGGATTATAGGCGTGAGCCACTGCACTCCGCCTTACTTTCTCCACTTTGGGCCAGCTTTGTGTTCAGTCGTGTGGCTTCATACATGGATCTAACCTTCAGGCTGACTCTGTTGTGTCCACCTGCACTCCATCCCATCACACAGCTGCCATGTCTCAGGGTGGCCAGGCAGCCTGGCATGGGGCAGAACATGGGCACTGGGGCCAGCCAAGCCTGACATCTACCCCTAGATCCCTACTTCTCAGCCTGTGACTTGGGCGCATTCCTTATCTCTCTGGGTTACGATTTTCTTAAATGTAAAAAAAAAAAAAAAGATCTGCAGGCCAGGTGTGGTGGCTCACGCCTGTAATCCCAATCCCAGCACTTTGGGAGGCTGAGGCAGGTGGATCACCTAAGGTCAAGAGATTGAGACCATCCTGACTAACACAGCGAAACCCCGTGTCTACTAAAAATACAAAAAATTAGTTGGGCATGGTGGCACGCACCTGTAGTCCCAGCTACTTGGGAGGTTGAGGCAGGAGAATTGCTTGAACCGGGAGGCGGAGGTTGCAGTGAGCCGAGATCGTGCCACTGCACTCCAACCTGGTGACAGAGTGAAACTCTGTCTCAAAAAAAAAAAAAAAAAAAAAGAGAGAGAGAGAGATCTGCAAAGCCCTTGACACAGAATGAGTTCTCGACAGTGGCAGTGCTTTCGGTGAGAGGGATGAGTTGGAAGCCCAGAAAGCCTTGACTGTTGACGGCTCATGAGGTAGCTGCATGGGGCTGGCGGTGTTTTCACAAGTAGTTCAGAGGGCAGAAGGCGGTTGCAGTGGTGCCGAGTGTGGACAGTTTGGCCAGATCCCACTGCCAGATAGCCCGCCTCTGCAGCAGCACCATTGTTTCCAGAGAGGCCTTCATTATTTCTCTTTAAGTAAAGAAATAAAAGCCTCATAAAAGAGAGGCTATAAAGCGCAGCAGCCGCAGTCCAGATGTGGACTTCTAAGTGCAACTGGCATGAAAGTCGCACATGCCTAAGCTGATTGGTATGTTGACTTGGGGGATTGTTGCACCTGTGTGTACTGGAAGGAATTTCCGCTGAATACCTGTCCCATGTCCATGGGCAGCCTCTGGGCTGTGTTCCCTAAACCATGGTGAAAACAGCTGGTCTCAACACACAAACAAAGGTGGTCGAGTTTCAGCATCAGCTCTGGACATGGCCCGCCCAAAGTCGTGTTGATCTTTCTCCGTTTTGTGTGGAGCCTGTGCCTGTGGGTACGGAACCGCTCCCAGTAAGCAGCACTTGGTGTTTCTGAGGGACGCTTCCAAGGCAGTTCAGAACACGTCGAGGCTGCCTTCTCCTTCCCTCTGCTCAGAAAGTAAGGGCCTGGTGGAAACCAACAGCCACCACTTGTTGAGTGCTTGCTCTGCCAGGCACCATGGCAAGTGCTTGCCCGTCCGCTTTTTTTCTTGTGATCTTCCTCGTGTCTCCTCATGCCTGTGTGCCAGATGCATCTTGAGTGCAGACTGGTACAACCAGTGTAAGGAAGAGAAGCCACGCTCTCCAGCCGCTCGCGTGCCATCTGCAGCTCTCTGGACTTTGCAACGTTGTGCCCACTGGGCAGCGCCCATGCCCACCTATTGGATAGGGGATGCACTCGGCTTCTTCTCGAAGTTGGCCACATGGCAGTCAACAGAGCAAAAAGGAATGTTGGTCTACACCACGAGGAAGGGGGCCAGGTTTCAGATGCCTCTCTGAGCAGATTGAAGAGTTTTCTCTTTTTCCTGGGGTAGAGTTGAATTGTTCCCACCTGTGAATACCAGGCGTCCGTTTTGTTGTTAGCATGTTAAGGATGATCAGAAAAACAAACTACTGCTGAGAGCTGGGGATTTTCGTTTCTTTTTTACCCTAGGAGGGAACAAAAAGGCATTGTTTTGGGGCCAGAACCTCAGCTGCCAGGGAATGGCTGTGCCGCTGGGTTTTATTCTCTTTTTGCCACAAAATCAGCCGTGGGGCTTGGGAGTTTTTATTTGTTTGTTGTTGTTGTTTCTTTTGAGACTGAATTTTGCTCTTGTCACCAAGGCTGGAGTGCAGTGGCGCCATCTCAGCTCACTGTAACCTCCGCCTCCCGGGTTCAAGCAATTCTGCCTCAGCCTCCTGAGTAGCTGGGATTACAGGCGCCCAACACCATGCCTGGCTAATTTTTATATTTTCAGTAGAAATGGGGTTCACCATGTTGGCCAGGCTGGTCTCGAACTCCTGACCTCAGGTGATCTACCCGCCTCGGCCTCTTAAAGTTCTGGGATTCCAGGCGTGAGCCATGACACCCAGCCAGGAGTTTGTTTGAACTAATGCCTGTATGACCTTGTCTTTGTCATGACCAAGCACCAGTTACAGCAAAAAGTGTCCCTCATGATCATTTACTTTGTGTGTGTGTGTGTGTGTGATTTTGAGACAGAGTCTTGCTATATTGTGTGTGTGTGTGTGTGTGTGCGTGTATATATATATATATATATATATATATTTTTTTTTTTTTTTTTTTTTTTCTGAGACAGGTCTTGCCAGAACTCCTGGGCTCAAGTGATCTCCCACATTGGCCTCCTAAAGTGCTGGGATTATAGGCGTGCTCCACCACGCCCGGCCTAAGACCGCTTATGTATTTGTCCCAGGTCTTGCTGCTACTCTTTGGTGAGATACCAGAAGCAGAATACACCATACATGTGACAGAAAAACATAGGGTCAGAAAAGGAAGAATCTCACGGAATCTTGCACATTGGAGCTGTTTGAGGGACCGAGTCCCTAGCTTAGCAACAGATCGTAGAGGAACTGCTTTTTTCAGTTACACCAACGTTTTAAAATTTTTAGTCTGAACTCTTCAGTCAGCCCCACCTCCTGTGTACCCTTCTACCTCTCCCTCATCAACCCTAGCAGGTCCCTTCGACTCAGTCAAGGCTGTGGGCATTTCCGTCTCTATACTGACTCTCGATCTGGAACTCAGTGACATCCTCACTTGTACAGTCTCCTGCTTTCACATCTACTCCTGTGCATAAAGACCCCTGGGGAAGAGTGGCTTCAATAGAATACAGATCATGACAGACTCAGAATCCCAAAAGAGACATGGAAATGTTGAAGCCATGTCTACGAGAGTGATCTGTAACAGATTTGAGTGGAAGGTGACACTCTTGGGTCCAGTCTACCAAGTTCTCAAGTCCAGGATGTGAGAGGCAATTTCATGGCAACACATAAGAAAAAATATTCAGCTGTGCATGGTGGCTCGTGCCTGTAATCCCAGCACTTTGGGAGGCCAAAGTGGGAAGCTTACTTGAGCCCAGGAGTTGAAGACCCACCTGAGCAACATAGTGAGACCCTGTCTCTACAGAAAATTTTAAAATTAGCTGGGCATGGTGGCATGCACCTGTAGTCCCAGCTACTCAGGAGGCTGAGGTGGGAGGATCACTTCAGCCCAGAAGGCCAAAGGTGCAATGAGCCATGGTCATGCGATTGAATTCCAGCCTGGGCAAGAGAACGAGACCCTGTCTCAAAAAAAGAGAAAAGAAAAAAATTACTACATTTGAGATGACCGCAAGTTCAGTTTGTGTCAGCATGAATTAGGTGTGATTGCTATGAAAGCTAATCAGGTCTTGAGTGCTGGAGGGAGGAGTAGCCTGTTTGCCAAGAGATGTGCTGGTCTCTGCTCTGCATTGGGTTACACTTAGTTGGGACATTGTTTTCTGTTCTTTTTGTTTTGTTTTGTGTGTGGGTGGGGGGGTTTCCTTTCTTTTTTGAGACAGAGTTTCGCTCTTGTTGCCCAGGCTAGAGTGCAGTGGCGCAATCTCAGCTCACCACAACCTCTGCGTCCCGGGTTCAAGCAATTCTCCTGCCTCAGCCTCCCAAGTAGCTGGGATTACAGGCATGCGCCACCACGCCCAGCTAATTTTGTATTTTTTTTTTAAATAGAGACAGTGTTTCTCCATGTTGGCCAGGATGGTCTTGATACCTTGACCTCGTGACCCACCCACCTCAGCCTCCAAAAGTGCTGGGATTCCAGGTGTGAGCCACTGCGCCTGGCTAACACTTAGTTGGGGCATCATTTTCTGTTCTTTTAAGAAGGATGTTGGCAACCTGGAGTATGTTCAGAAGCATAAACAAGGTATTGAGTCATATAAGGTATAACATAAGGATGAGAAGGCCAGAAGAGAGAAAGCTTGGAGTTTATGTAAGCCAGTTTTAAATGCCTGAAATGACTATACCAGGAAAGTGCGTTAAGTTCTTGTTTCATGTGATTCCAGAAGGCAGTAGTGAGAAGTTTTCACTCAAGTCCAAAGAGAACTATCTGAGTTCAGAACAGAAATGTTTTTGCCTTGGGAATGTAATGAGTTCGCCATCACTGGAGGTGTGTAAGCAGAGGTTTGACAGAGACTTAAGATGTTAGGAACCTGCTCTGTGGTGCTCAGTCAGCCTCATACAGGCCCTGATGCAACCACCAAATCCTGGAATGTCAGAGCTGGGAGGGGCCCTCTATACTGGCCTCTGATCCAGCTCTTTGATTTTACAAATGAAAAGGTTTTTTGCACTATGTTGGTGCCAAATAAATACTCCTTTGTCGTTCACTGGGCTTTATTCAGTGAAGTTGACTACAGGAAAAAGCCCGTTCCAGCATCTATGGAGCTTACCTTGTGATGCCCCTAACTTGGCTGCGTCTGTGGGTGCTGCCTATGCCTCAGTGTCACAGATGGTCTCAGGCCAGACGTCCTGAGACGTCCTGTGAGTGTGGCCCAGCCTGCTAACAGCCAAAAGATTGTGTCTCAGTGAGCTCATGCTGGAAAGTCCCACTCCCAGCAGGTCTGCCCTGGCTTTGGTTCTTGTGGCATGTGACTCATTACCTGTTGGGAGCCAGCTCTTCTCCCGGGGCTGATTTGAAAGGAAGGAGGAAAGGCCCACTTCAAAGCCCCTTCCATTCCCATTTTCCCGTTACATTTGCAGCCCAATGTTGGCCAGGCTTGGGAATTGGGTAATTTCTAGTTACAGCTCAGATTCCCAGAACAGGTTTCCATCCCAGGTCTCCACGCACACCTCAGCTTCAGACACTCCATAAAGCTTTTGGAGCTGAAATCTTTTTTCTTTTCTTTTTACTTTTGTGAAGGAGGTCATTTTGAGTGTGAAATGTTGTTTTCTCTTTTTTCTCCTTACCCTTAGAAGTCCTGTGGTTGAAAAGTTACTGACATAGAATCTATATATGCAACTATGACATTATTCAACTGGAAGAGTGATTTTCAGGGAAAAACAACCTAAAAAACTCTGAGAAGAAGAGAATTACTGACACATTAGGCTTTTAGCTGATCCATGTTTAGGGACCAAGGTGATGATAGAGGAAAACCCAACCAGATGTTTAATTGTAATCAGCTGTGCTGATAAACGGCTGGCCTCATGGAAGGGCCTTGCCCTTGGCTCCTGGCTCCTCCAGCTCAGAGGTGCCCCCTGGTTTGCCACTTTCCTGGAGTTTTGAAACCTATATCTGCCTGTTGTGATCAGCATAATTTTCACATGGTAGAACTTACAGAGCCAACTCAGAGTGGCTCCACCGCCTGAGTCCCAGCTGACCGAATGCTCTGCCATTCTGTTTGCCTTTAAAATGTTAATCTTTGCTGGGTGACCCGGCTCATACCTGTAATCCCAGCACTTTGGGAGCCCCAGGCAGGTGTTTGAGACCAGCCTGGGCAACATAGCAAGACCCTGTCTCTACAAAAAAAAAAAAATTAAATAGCCATGCATGGTGGTGCATACATGTGGTCCCAGCTACTTTGGGAGGCTGGGGAAGGAGAATCACTTGAACCCAGGAAGTCAAGGCTGCAGTGAGCCATGATCGCACCACCACACTCCAGCCTGGACATCAAAGTGAGACCGTGTCTCAAAAAACCAAAACAAAACAAAATGTTAATCTATGTTAGGAAAGTCTTAAAAGCCACTAGGACCGTTGGTAAAATGGATGGCATTCAGTTGAAGGAGTTAACTCTTTGGCAGACACCAGCAAACAGGTGACTCCAGCACTTTGCTCCCAGTCATTCTCGGGTGGATCTGTCATTTCACTCCCTCCTCATCTTCCTGGAGCTTCTGAGCCCACCCCCCGCCAACCCCCCGCCCCGCAACTTCATGGTTCAACACTTGTCCGAGCTGATTTCTCCGCAGTCTTTCCGAGATAGTCTCTGTGTTGTCCTGGCCACTGGGAGCCCTGATTTGAGCGTGTCATTCAGCCTCTTGACTGTGGGTATTGATTTCAGCCCTGTGCTGCTTTCCATTTAGGAAGGAAGCCTAGGAAAAGCCCATGCTTTTCTCTTTGGGCCTCCATGTTTTATTTTTTTATAGAGCTGGCCTTGAACTCCTGGGATCAAGCAGTCCTCCCACCTCAGCCTCCCAAAGTGCTAGGATTGCAGGTGTGAGCCGCTGCACCTGGCCCTGGGCCTGCATGTTTAAAAGAGGTTCTTGACTAGGAGTGGTGGCTCACGCCTGTAATCCCAACACTTTGTGAGACTGAGGCTAGTGGATCACTTGAGGCCAGGAGTTAGAGAGCAACCCGGGCAACATGGTGAGATCCCGTCTCTACTAAAAATAAAAAAAATTAGCTAGGTGTGGTGGCAGGCCCCTGGAAGCCCAACTGCTTTGGGAGGCTGAAGCAGGAGAATCACCTGAACCTGGGAGGTGGAGGTTGCACTGCACTGAGGTCATGCCACTGCACTTCAGCCTGAGCAACAGAGTGAGACTCTGTCTCAAAAAAAATAAAATTAAAAGTTCCCCCTTATGCCTCCTTGACCAGAGGCCTCACTGCAGGGACTTGCTGGGCTTTTCCTCTTGAGCCCAAATCAGCCGAGCTGTGGTAGTCAGCCCTGGGCCCATTCCTCCCTCCCTGCAGAGTTGGGGATTTTGAAATTGTCAGGTACAGGCAGGGGCCAAGGCAGGGCGGGTGAATTCCTCTGCAGCCTGCTCTCAGCGCCTGGCCACATTTGATCATTCTCTCACATGGACGTGCGAGGCCTGAAAGTGAGTCGCTGGCGATGGCAGAGCCACCTTATTGGAATAGCATGTCAGCATTTAAACAATATTAATACTATTTGACTCATTAAATATACAAAGGCCAGTTAAAGTGCTTCCATGTGTGGGCTGTTAGTTCTGGCGGGCGACTCCTCAGATGGCTTCGTGTGGTTTCAGACAACATTTTAGCACATTCTTAAAATACCCACAAAAGCCTTTATGTAAAAACTCATAAATGCAAACCACATAAAAATTATTTTTTGCCTTGTTTCATGTCATTATGATCAAAGTACAGTAGGTAAGAAGTAAATTTTCAAAAACGTGTTGTGGTCCCTCTTTAATTAATGCTTCACATGCAGTGCAAGGCCATAAAGCACGCAGTGGGGGCGCTGTCTGTGCGCCCCGCAGTCACCTCCCGCTAAAGGTGCCCGGAGCCGCCCTGACAGCACTTGCCCGAGAGGCCGGTGCTTCCGGGCGATTCTGAAACTGGCCTTTCTAATCTTGCAGTTCTCTGCTCCCTTTGTCTCAGAATGTCAGGTTGAGACTTGTGGCTGCTCCAGTCCCTGGAGATCCCTTTTGGTGAATGGAAAGCAAGTCCATTCTTGAATTATTGTGGTGTTTGAGCTGTACCTGCAGGCGCCAGGTCTCAGCACGTCTGACTCACCTCAGTTGGGAACACCCCGATTGAGAGAGGGAACAGATTCAAAGCAAGAGACCAACCGCCCCACCTCTAACTCTGCCGCCATTGTTTCTTTATTAAAAGTCAAATCAACAGTAAATGAGGATACTACCCGATGGAATACTGTCCTTGCTATTAAAAACGATTATGGAGACCATGTGGCTCCGTGGAAAAATGCACATGATTCTGTGCCAAGTGAAAACAGCTGCATTCAGCGTGGTACTCTTGCTGTGCTCACAGTTATCTAAAAATCATGCATCTGGATTGGAAGGGAATTTGGAAAAATCAGATTTATGGGATAAGTTGATTTATGGTATTGTGGGCTAATTTTCAGATTTCCTTTTTTTAAAAAACAATAATGTTCTTGCAGTAAGTTTTTAAGTTGTGGGTAAAAGAACAGTAACCCTACAAAGAGGTCACAGTTGAGCTTGTGTTTTTACCTCCCCTGGCCCCAGCATTTGAAACGTTAGACCTGGTCACTGTGGCCCGCCAAGGAGAAGCTGCCCACAGTAGGAGCCAGGCCATGGGGTGCGACTTTGGACTGGAAATGGCTGATTCCACCTTATAAAACTTTAATGCGGTTGTTTTATTTTTCTGGAAGAAACGGAGCACTCAGGGATGGGTTTGAGGGAAGCAGCCGTAGGCCACCTGGTGCTTTTGAACTAGTCACCGGGATAGTGTTGACAAGGGCCGTCAGGCCATCAGGATTTCTCCTGGTTCCCCTCCAGGGCAGCCTGATCCGCCTCTCCCCCGTGTCCCAGCACACAGAAAAGAGCAAGCCATGGGCGGGCACAGCACCGCAGCTCTGCATAGAGCTGTGAAGGAGCAGAAGGATGAAATGCCCTGGGCTGCAAGCCTTCTTTCCAGAACGGCCAAAGGAAAGAAGGAATGATTGGCCCATCCTTCTTGCCAGCACAAGAAAAGCCACAGTTTTCAAGCGGGTGTTTTTGGTTTTTTTTTTCTTCCCCCACTTCTGATGTGGAGCTGCTCTCCCTGTAAGCCGACTGAAAGGGAAAACCATGTGCCAGAACCAAGCCATCTGTCGCCAACATGAAGGGTATGAGCAGGTCTGTTGGGAGTGGCTCTTCCCTCAGTAGTATGGACGTGCCTCGTAAATTAACTTGCGAGAATCCAGGAGAACAAGCCAGAAAGGCTCACAGAGCCCACGCTGCCCGTCATCTGAGTCCTGCTAAACCCCAGGTCCAGCAGGCGCAGTCAGTCCCTCTCCAAGTGTTTCGGGAGCATTCCGGAAGTGCCTGGTCTGTGCAGCCCTGTGTGGGGCCGGTCCAGACCAGGAGGCCCCTATGGAGGTAGATGGGGCCTTGGGCCCTAGACCAAAGCACTCATCTCCTTACCTCGCCTCGCCCCAAGAAGGGGGAGTTTGGAGAGAGACTGAAGTGAAGGAAATGATCTGAAGTGGGGGTCCCTGAGTGCCAGTGTTGGCCGATTTCCTGGACCTCACCTGTGCCAGCAGTGAGCTCTGGGCCCCACGGGTGTGTCTGTTCATCCAGTGGTCCTTGTCCTCTCGTAGGAAAGGATGCTTGTGCTTCACCTGCCAGAGCCAGACCCTTCCCCACCTTGCAGAGTGACCAGCGATTAGCGCAGCAGCTGGCACTGGACACCTCCATCCCACAGGTGTTCCCTGAGTGACTCTGGTGTCAGCCAGGCAGTCCTACCCTCATCTGCCTCCTGCAGACTCGCTCATGGGAGGCACGGTGGTGAATTCAGTTTGATAGCTTCATTGCAGTGGGTGGTACAAGAGGGAAGAATGGGGCAGATGTGGTCCTACAGCAGGGGCTGGCCGCAGCCTGCCTGAGAGAGCCCTGCAAGGGAGGGCCAAGGGTAGCCCACCTGAATCAGCCCCCTGGGCACTCCACAGGTCCACGGGTTGGAGCGAGGGCAGACCAGGCAGGGCACCCTGTGTCTTACGAACACATGCAGGAGATTCTCATTGTCCTGGGAGGGTGCCTTGCTTCCTTGGTCTGATGGTCTCTTAGTTTCATTACACTCTGGTGTATTCATGCATTGATTTTTCACAAAAGCTTTTTAGTTTGGAATAGTATGACTTACTGTAAAATTGCCAAAAAAAAAAAAAAGGGGGGGGGGGAAGTACAGAGAATTCTTGTATACCCATCACCCACATTCTCTAAATATTAACGTTTACCATGTGTATTTTTTGTTATATAATAGCTTTGGTGAGACATAATATATAGACACGTTAATTTCTAGTACTTAATTTTAATAATGAAAACAACAATGACCATTTGGCAGGTGTCTAGTTTCCTAATTGTTTTTATCTCTCAACAGCCCTAGAAGTAGATTAAGTCCCTAAGGCCCATGTTCACACAGCTGGTCCCTTAGTAAATAGTTGTTGGGCACATGTATGCCTGAGCATAGCTCATAGCTGGGGGTGCTAGAGCTGTCACTGAGTCTGACTCCCAAGCCTGTGCCCACCCAGTGCACCATGTTGCCCACCTTCCCAGCTGTGTGGGGCTGAGGGAGTGTGCTCCCAGAATACACCTGCCACACCATGGCTTTGGGGCTTAATAGGGGTCAAAGAGGCCCGAGACTTTCTGATAAAGATGTGCTCACCATGAGAGATGAGATTGCTCACAGTTGGTTATCAGCAGAGATAAGATTCCTCTCTTTGGGGCTTAATTGGGACTGGAGAGGCTACAGACTTTCCCCACAAGAAATGAGACTTCTCATAGTCTCCGTTGGTTATCGGCAGCATTTGCGGTTCCCATCAGCTGACCCCACCCCTCGACTCTGCTCACAGCAGCCCCAGGGAGCCACAGTAGTTGACCTGGGTCTGTTGGGTTTGGGATCCCAGACTGATTCCCTATTCTCATCTGGCCTTTTCTTTCCTTTTTCCATTTGATCATAGTTAGAAATGTTTCTGGGCCGTGGGTGGTGGCTTACGCCCATAATCCCAGCACTTTGGAGGCGAAGGCAGGAGGATCACTTGAGGTCAGGAGTTCCAGACCAGCCTGGCCAACATGGCAAAACTCCATCTCTACTAAAAATACAAAAATTAGCCTGGTGTGGTGGTGCGCACCTGTAATCCCAGCTACTTTGGGAGGCTGAGGCAGGAGAATCGTTTGAACCCAGGAGGTGGAGGTTGCAGTGAGCCAAGATGGCGCTACTGCATTCCAGCCTGGGCGACAAAAACAGACTTCATCTAAAAAAAAAAAAAAAAAAAAAAAAAAGATGTTTCTGTATTGACTCGGATTTGAGGCGGAAGTTCTGTCTCAAGCTGAGCCCTTCATTTCCAGCTAGCGCTTTGTGGGAAGTTGCTCGGAAGGACCAGCAGGAGCCCTGGTCTGC
>CAUYLG010072991.1:0-10716 GCA_963573385.1 Cacajao melanocephalus
CAAACAGATGGAGAAACATTCCATGCTTATGGTTAGGAAGAATCAATATCATGAAAATGGCCATACTGCCCAATGTAATTTATAGATTCAATGCTATCCCCATCAAGCTACCGATGATCTTCTTCACAGAACTGGAAAAAACCACCTTAAACTTCATATGGAACCAAAAGAGAACCCGCATAGCCAAGACAATCCTAAGCAAAAAGAACAAAGCTGGAGGCATCATGCTACCTGATTTCAAACTATATTACAAGGCCACAGTAATCAAAACAGCATGGTACTGGTACCAAAACAGAGACATAGATCAATGGAACAGATCAGAGGCACTGGAGGCAACGCCACACATCTACAACCATCTGATCTTTGACAAACCTGACAAAAGCAAGCAATGGGGAAAGGATTCCCTGTTTAATAAATGGTGTGGGGAAAACTGGCTAGCAGTGTACAGAAAGCAGAAACTGGACCCCTTACTGACACCTTACACTAAAATTAACTCCAGATGGATTAAAGACTTAAACATAAGACCTAACACCATAAAAACCCTAGAAGAAAATCTAGGCAAAACCATTCAGGACATTGTCATAGGCAAGGACTTCATGTCTAAAACACCAAAAGCATTGGCATCAAAAGCCAAAATAGACAAATGGGACCTAATTAAACTCCATAGCTTCACCACAGCAAAAGAAACAATCATTAGAGTGAACCAACAACCAACAGAATGGGAAAAAAAATTTGCAATCTACCCATCTGACAAAGGGCTAATATTCAGAATCTACAAAGAATTAAAACAGATTTACAGGAAAAGAAACAAACAAGATCCTTCAAAAGTGGGCGAAGGATATGAACAGACACTTTTCAAAAGAAGACATATATGAGGCCAACAAACATATGAAAAAATGCTCATCATCGCTGATTATTAGAGAAATGCAAATCAAAACCCCATTGAGATACCATCTCATGCCATTTAGAATGGCGATCTTAAAAAATCTGGAGACAACAGATGCTGGAGAGGATGTGGAGAAATAGGAACACTTTTACACAGTTAGTGGGAGTGTAAACTAGTTCAACCATTGTAGAAGACAGTGTGGTGCTTCCTCAAGGACCTAGAAATAGAAATTCCATTTGACCCAGCAATCCCATTACTGGGTATATACCCAAAGGATTACAAATCATTCTGTTATAAAGACACATGCACATATATGTTCATAGTGGCACTGTTTACAATAGCAAAGTCTTGGAACCAACCCAAATGCCCATCAACAATAGACTGAACAAGGAAAATGTGACACATATACACCATAGAATACTATGCAGCCATAAAAAATGATGAGTTTGTGTCCTTTGTAGGGACATGGATGAATCTGGAAACCATAATTCTCTGGAAACTGACACAAGAACAGAAAATCAAACACCACATGTTCTTACTTATAGGTGGGTGATGAACAATGAGAACACATGAACACAGGGAGGGGAGCATCACACACTGGAGTCTGTTGGGGGGGGCCAAGAGAGGGACAGCGGGAGAGTGGGAGGTCAGGGAGGGATAACATGGGGAGAAATGCCAGATGTAGGTGACGGCGGGATGGAGGCAGCAAACCACACTGCCATGTGTGTACCTGTGCAACAATCCTGTATGATCTGCGCATGTACCCTAGAACCTAAAGTACAATACAAAAAAAAAAAAAGAAAGAAAGAAGGAAAGAAAATTCCATTACAATCAGTGTTTGACTTGGTGAAGGATGCACTTTGTTTTTTGCCATTTGCCGTCTTCCAACCTTTTCAGCAACACTCTTATTGAAACCTAAAATTGCCTTCATTTTGGATATACTACTAATTCACATTAGGAGTCCACAAAAATTTTAGTTTCTTCTGCTGGACTAGCAGAAGAAATGGGAAACAAACAAGAACTACCACCCATGTGACATTCTCTAAATTTGTTTGTGAATTTCTAAATTTCAATGCTAGCAAAAAAGAAAGTTGCAGCAAGGCATACAGTAAATGAAGATATTATGTATTAGGAAAGGAATGAATCTGTCACTTTGACGGATTGTGAGGCGAAGAGTAGATTAACAGATTACTCATAGTCAGAAGGCAGCTTAGTGTGAAAAATGTGCAGGAAATGATAAGTGTGGGTTTGTGCTGATTTAATGATATTTTTAACCTACAATAACACTCTGGTAATATATAATAAAGCACTTGGCTTGCATTTTTGTAAATCATCAACATATTTCCAGTTTGACCTTAAAAACATTTTGGGCCATTCTCTATTAAAATATGTAGCTTTCAAATTAGAAAAAGGTACCATTTATTATAAAATACCACAGCAATGCCCTTACAGGAAACATCATTGGCTTTTAAAATCAGTTCTTTTCTAAACTAGCATTTGTAATATAAATTTTAATTATGTTTTTAGCATACCAACACCACATGTACTTTTTCTTCAAGCATTTAAATCACTTACAAGAAGAATTTATCTTCTAACAGCCATTTCCTGTGAAATGCTTCAAAGATGTCACTGATTTGTCTTTATATTTTCATTGTCCATTTTTAGTTTTGTAGTTGAGATCAGAGTATTTATGAATAAAACGACTATATTTTCCCATACATAATGGATAAAAGTAGGTCAAATTTCAATCAAGTACTCTGAGTCCCTGTAAGAAATAGGCGAATTACTTATTTTATTTTGTTTTATTGCAAATATTTACCAGAAAGTAAAACTTTTTAAGAGGTTTATATTTTTTTATAAATAAAATAAAGATTTTAATAGCACATTTGTAGTTAATTTGACAGTGATGGACTTGCCTTAGCAAGGATTTTCAGAATAAAATTTTTATGAGGCATTGAAATAGTTTTTATTCTAATATCTTAACATTCAAAACCTAATGTAAGACTTGGGTTGTTTAGTATTCTGTTCTCCCAGTTTACCAGTGATGGCTTTACGTAAGTAGGTACAATGAAACTTGGAGTAAAATATTGCATTTACCATCTAAACGTTTGTATCTAGGCCAAATGCAAATAAATATACTACTTTGGCATGTCCAGGGCTTGTATCCCAGGCATGATTATGATTCAAATTATATTTTACATATACAGTGAAGAACTTTACCAGAATTCAGCATGCTTTGTACATTTCTTCTCTTCTAACATCCTCTCAACTTGGGGTAAATCAACAATGTAAATCAACAATGTAAATGGTAGAAATTCTGAAATGCATGTAGCAAAGGTTGTTTGCATGTTTTCTGACTTGCTTGAAGATATAGTGTCTATTCTAGTTACTGACACTGTTAGCCAAATATTCCCAGCTCTCCAGATTTCAAATACATGGTTGTATTGCACTTCTAGGTTTCCTTGTTTTGGGGTGGAGCCCACTAACCCAACTAGTTCTAGCCAACTAATTGGGAGCAAAAAGGCCTGTGTTGTTACTTGGCAAGAACATTTAAATTGCAGGTGTGAAACCTTCCAGATTTTCTTTTCCTCTGACACTGTGACCAGAAACATTCAAGATGATGGTGGTTCAGTCAGCCCAGTCACTTAATGACTGTGACAAACAAAGTCCCCATAATGATCTGTTATAAACACTTAGCATGGGCAAGAAATTAACATTTGTTGTTTGTAAGTCACTGAGATTTGAAGGCTTTTTGCTATCAAGCATAACATATCCTTATTCTGACTGACATAGTTACTAGCTGTGACATTGAATGTATGTTGTCATTGGAAATGTGGCATTTCATATATTTTCGTATTTGAATGTTAAAAATTGGTTAAACCATTTAGCTCAGTATGAGATTAATTGGCATACAGTAGAATAAGGGGTTTCATGAGGTGGGGATTTATATCTTTATGACATTAGTTAACCTCTCCAAGCCCCAATTAAGTTATCTAAAAATAGGGATTGTATTTCAATACCCACCTTAAAGTGTTATTGCAAAGAAATAATACTCATAACATGCTTTGCACAGGGCCTGTCATATGTATTTTTTAAGTGGTAGAAAGTGATGATAATATTGATAGGGATATTAATAGTAATATTAGGAATAAGTTTTCTTCCAAAAAAAATCATACTTTAATAGAATCAGAGAATCTTAATTAAAGGGTTTGATGATATTTGGGAGTTGATTTAACCCAGTGTCTCCAAACTTTACACATCTCTGCCAGGGAAGCAGGCTCAGTGCAGCAGAAGACAGCCCATTCCATTATTGGGCATCTCCATTCATGGGAAATCTTCCTTATACTGAGCTGATGTAGGCTTCCTTATAGCTTCTTCCCATTGATCCTAGTTCTCTTGCCAGAACAGTAAGTAGAACCATCATTTTTCATTAATATCTCTTGAATCTTTTAATATCACTTCTGGGTTGCTCTGTTTTCTCCTCCAGTCTCACATTTTCTTATTTCAGCTCCAACTCCACTTTGCCATTCCTGGTCCTGGCATAGTCCTAATCACCTTCCTTTGGTTACCTTTGAATATATCAAATTGCAGTTCTCTAAAATGAACAGATAATCTAGATGTAATCCAAAGAGTTAAGACTAAAGTTACACCATTGACAGTACATTGTGAATATTGGCGTAACTTAAATCACATTCGTAGTTTTAGTTTCCATATCCCACTAATGTCTTACATTTGGCTTTTGGTCACCTAAAACAATCACCATCTTTTTCCTGGACTATTGTTATAGCCTTCTAAGTAGTCCCCATGCATCCACATGCCCTTTTTACCGCTACCTATGCCCATTTCCCATGGAGTAGCCAGAGTGGCCTTTCCTAAATGCAGATCTGACTCTGACACCCCCACAGTAAAACCTTTCAATTGCTTCCCATTGCTCATAGGATAAAGTCCAAACTCTGTCAGTGGCCTGCAAGGCTTGAGAGGTTTGGCCCCTGCCTTCCAGCCCAAACTTAATTTGCACCATTTTCTCTCGGAGAGTTGGGCATTCACCACACTGGCCTCCTTTCCTTTTCTCAGACCTGCCTGCCCTGGAATGCTTTTCCCCTACCATGCCTGGTTGACACCTATTCATGCATTAGATCTCCTCTCAGGCATCACCTCCTCTAGGGAACCTTGAAGTTGATATGTTCTCATCAAACCATTTAACTTTATTTTTGCCTGATTATCTAATTGACATTTGTCTCACCCTTCGTACTGTAAGATTTATGAAGGCAAGAACTCTATTTTTGCCCACCATTGCATTTTGTGCCAGGACCTGACAGAGTCTTGGTCAATAAAACTTGTGAAATAATATTAGTATCTAAACTATTTTTCTTGACTCTCAAGATGATTCTGAATCTTTATCATTCAGCCTATTCTGTCCTTCAATCCAGTGTCTCCACAAATTTGAAAAGGATGCTCACTTTCTGCAGGACTTTTTTTTTACAACCTTAGCTCATTCCTGAAGGTAGAGCTCTTTGGTCTTCTGTTAAAGGTCTTGCACCATGTTAACGTTGATCAACAGCCAATTTAAAGTGATTTGACGACTCTAAATCATTTCAATTTACAAACAATCCATTTCTGTCATACATTTGATATACAATAATTCTACCACTAGTGTATTCCTCCTGGGATATTATGATCCACATTCATGTGCAGCTCTCCCCGATTCTTTGTCCGTGGCAGGCATTGCTAGTGGAATACTATTCTCTCATCCACTGAGCATGGATGTAAACTTAAAATTCTTCTCAACAGTGTACTTCAGGCAGTACTACTAATCAGAATTAGCATGTAATTTATAACTTGTTTGTCTACTTAGAACTAGACTTTTCATCATGTGTGTAATAAACTAGATTATGGAACAGAATTTACTCATAGCTTTACATGATACTCCCTAACCCTAGAATTATCATTTTGCTGATATCTCCTAATCTAAAAGTCTCCCACTCTTTTCTGTAAAACCTTCCTTGACTGAAGTGAGATTAAGACTGCTCCTCCACAACCCTGACTCAGTTCTCCACATCGACAGTGATTAAAATCTTACAACAATAGATGATAAGCATAATTTTTTTAACTAATATGATTTCTACTTCTGGTGATGGCAAATCTGGTCGTTTCCACACTAAACTTCCCTCTGAGAACAAACAGAAAAGCCAAACAAAATGTGGAAATTATCTGCTTGAAGTCATTGGAGAGTTTCCAAGTCTCAATGAGGATTTATGGAGCCTTGATCCAGGAGAAAAGGGAAGCCAGGAGATGTAGCCTTACACATTGTGTCAATTTTCCCAAGAAAAATGCCACTTTAGAAAGCAGCAGCCAAAGGACTCAGCTGCTGAACATAGACTCTGGTGCCTCCTGAGCTTAGAGAACAAAAATCGGAGCCATGAAGAGATGAAGCAGTAGTAAGTTCTAGAATGTTACACTTTAGGTAAAAGGGTGGGCCAGAAATAGACCAGCTCTCTGGGGGATTAGAGACACATTTTGAATCATCCTCTTTGCTGATTGGATAAGGACACTCTGACGCTACCTTAATTGCTTGCTGGAAGCAAAGGAATTCCATCTGGAGGAAGAAAACATCATCTAGAGCAGCACTCCAATTGAAATAGAATGCGAGCCATATATGTAATTTTAAATTTTCTAGTAACCACTTTTAAAACTGAAAAACAAGTAAAATTAATTTTAACAATGTATTTTGTTTAATCCAGTATATCCAAAATACCAATTTCAACATGCTTATGCACAGCTGGTGGAAGTATAAGTTGAAACAACTACATTGGAAAACTGTTTGGATGGCATCTATACAAGATGAATACGCCGTATTATTTTCCCCAACGATTACCCTCCTAGATGTATAGCCAGTAAAATGTGTGCATAGTTGCATCCAAAGTCATATGTAAACTGTGAGGACCCACTCCAACCCCTAGAATTAGTATAAAGATTATTTTAAAGTGAAAGCATTTGAGTTATAGAAGCTGCAGAAAGAAATTGTATTTGAACTTTCCTTTAAAACCTTCCACACTTTCCCACTGCAGCCCTGAAACACCACTCTCCTCTTTTTAAGCTGGTATATAAACTTTTATCTCTGGCTATTCAGTAAGTTACTCATTACAGAGAAATTCCTTCATGCACTGTAAATAACATTTGTCTTTTCTCATATCTATTGTCAGTTGATTTTCATGTCCCCAAACCACTAAACCCAAGTTGGAAGAGGAAAAAGTTTTCCTCCCTACATAAACACATTCATGATAACTCCAAACTGGAAACAACCCATTTTCCTTCAGTAGTAGAAGGGATAAGTGAATTGTGATACATTCACACAATGGAATACTGTTTACACTGAAAAACATGGATGAATTTTACAAATGCAATATTCAGGGAAATAAGCTGGAACAGGAAAGTTCCCTGACCCCCCTCACAGGACATGTGATGGAGTGTGTCTTGTTTCTTCAACCACTGTGAATGCTCAAACCCCTTATGGAAGAAGGGGCATGCAGATGGTCAGATCCAGGAGCCAGGGCAAGCACTTTTGGGTTCTGGCCCCACAGTAGCATCTAGGGGTAGGAGCTCGTGACTCCTGAAACCCAACTGGGTGTGTGTTACAGTGTGCTCTTTTAGCTTTGCCATCCATGCATGGCTTAACTGTTAAACAGCTCAGTGGACCCTCTGTTTTTTTGCAAGGGCAGAGGGTCAGTGTGACAGCTTTCTGTATTCTGAATTCTTGTCCAGCATCCAGAAAAATCAGGTCACACACAGACTTGAAGGTTGGTGGATGCCAGGGTTTTATTGAGTGCTGGAGGTGGCTTTCAGTGGGATGGATGGGAGCTGGAAAGGGGATGGATTGGGAAGATGATCTTCCCCTGGAGTTTGGCTGTCCGGTGGCTGATCTCCTCTCCGAGGCTCCCCAGCCAAACTCTTCTCGACTTTCAGACACTCCTTCCAGGCTTGAGGGTGGGGCCTTTGCCAGGGTACCACCCACTTCTACCACACTGTTTCCCTGTCTCCTGTCCATATCAAAGCTACACAACTGAAAAATACAGATTGTATGATTCCATTCATATGAAATTCAAAAACAGACAAACTGAGCCGTGGGTATTAGAAGTCATCAGGGTCACTTATAGGGAGAAGAAGAGTGTAATGATTAAAAGAAGGAGGAAGGGAAGCTTTTACCTCTTGACCCAGGTGGTGGTGGCTCACTGTGGGATTATTCATTTAACTATACAGTTATGATTTGTGCATTTTTCTATGTTTATATTACACTTTAATATTAATAAGAATAAAAAAAGTATAATTATTAATAAGAATTAGTGTAATTTTTAGTCTAAAATAGTTTGCTCTTTCTGATATTTTAATGTTTCTGTATCTTTCTACCTTTTTTATAGTTTATGTAAGCTTTCTATAGAATGAGACTATATTTAAGTGGAACAGCAGCTCAGTAACACCGTGAATAATTATGGGTAGCCTGGTGATTTGAAAAAAGTGTTGCCTTCCTGGGAAGCCTAATTTACTCACAAGAATGACCCAATCAACCAAAGAGTTTTGATTATTTCCTCCCAATATTTTTAAAATAGCATTTTACCATCACATCTGTTCAAAAGTCCATTTATCACCCATATCACTGTTTTATCACAATATTTTTCATTAGCTGAAATGTCACAATTAACACACCCTGAAAATTCTGGGAAATAAATCTAGTCAACTAAAGATCCTGTCAGCTTGCTCCAGTTCTTTATTTTCTCATGCAAGCAGCCAACATTGGGGGAAATTGAATTGTCATTCACTTCACAGAGCCTTCTTTTTAGCATATCATTGTTTTATTTGACTCTTGAACAGAAAGGTATAACCAAACTTTGAAAAGAAAATGGAAATCAGTACATAAATAAGGTATGTGATAGTCTGACACAATAATGAAAATGATACCCTGTAGTTATTCTTTACAAAAGCCCAGAGAGCTAAATTAAAGCATTAAATTAAATCCCACCTACTCTTTCTGCACCATTAAATCTCATCATTCCACAGAAAGATTTAGATGGTTTTAGTTTGTATTCTAATTTTAAGGCAATTATTCTCTAGTTAAAGTTAGAAAAGGCTGCAAAGTTTTTTGCTGTTGATTTGCTAATGACTTAGTTACAAAGCATTTAACATACAGTGGTCTTATAACTCTTTAGAAGCTGTTATGTAAAGTTGCTTGGGAATGAACCTTTTTCTGTAATTTTAAACAATAATAACTACTAACACTATTACTGTGTGGTGGGTTTTACTGTGTGGCACTGTGTGGAGAGCATTTACATATTTCATGTTACAGTTGACCCTTGAACAACATGGGTTTGAGCTGTATGGGTTCACTTACAGATTATGATACAGATTTTTTCCAACTCATTTTTCATATACGGGGGTTCTGCAGGGCCAACTTGAGGATTTTGGTATATGTGGGGAGGAGGAACTGAAACCTAATCGCCACTCCTACTGAAGGATGACTGTAGTTTATTTAATCCCTGCTACAACCCAGTAGGGTCAGTTCTCTTATTCCCATATTCAAGATACGGAAACAGAGACACAGAGTTAGGCTCAAAGGTCACAAGGCTAAAAGGAAATTTAAGCTGTGATTAAAAACTGTGCAATTTATACAGTAGATTAGTACCCTAAATTTGTGTCTAATATACAGTTCCACATTGGATTATCAAGGTGTTTTCCATTGTGATGGTGGTAGTCATTGCTGTTGCTACAATCCCAGCCTAGCCACATGTTCATCCAACATGCAGCATGGGAGTATGTTACCATCCCATTTTGTGACCAGCCAAGTCTTGCTGGGATTTAGGAAAGTCACACTGGAAGTTGAGGTGATAATCTAAAGGTAAGGAATTTTTCTCTTTGATTCCCCATTCACTCCCCATTACTTCTCATATAGTGCTGTCACATTAGAAGTTCAAAAATGTCTGTGGATTCTCAGCAACAGGATTTCCCTGGTAAACATGGTTTAACTGTGAATTTAATTTGTTCATCTGAGGGGACCATTATATTAGAAACATCCATCTCCAATAGATGGCCCCAAATCAACCATGCTGTGGTTCCCTTTCTCCCTGTGTGCTCTGGATCTGTCTGTATGCAATGAGTTGAAGTTTTTGTTTGTTTTTTAGTGTTTTCTTCCTCTTTTTTTAAATAATATTTTAAGTTCTGGGATACACGTACACAACATGCAATTTTGTTACATAGGTATATACATGCCATGGTGATTTGCTGCACCCATCAACTCATCATCTACATTAAGTATTTTTCCTAATGGTATCCCACCCCTAGACCCCCACTCTCCAACAGGCCCTGGTGTGTGATGTTCCCCTCCCTGTGTCCATGTGTTCTCATTGTTCAGCTCTCACTTATGAGTGAGAACAGGCAGATTGGTTTTCTGTTCCTGTGTTAGTTTGCTGAGAATGATGGTTTCCAGCTTCATCCATGTCCCTGCAAAGGACATGAACTCATCCTTCTTTATGGCTGCATAGTATTTCATAGCGTATATGTGCCACATTTTCTTTATCCAGTCTATCATTGATGGGCATTTGGATTGGTTCCAAGTCTTTGCTATTGTGAATAGTGCTGTAATAAACATATATGTGCATGTGTCTTTATAGTAGAATGATTTATAATCCTTTGGGTATATATACCCAGTAATGGGATTGCTGGGTCAAATGGTATTTCTGGTTCTAGATCCTTGAGGAATTGCCACACTGTCTTCCACAAGGGTTGAACTAAGTTACACAATGAGTTAGAGTTTTTATGAAATCTTATATCAGCCTTACTGT
>CAUYLG010072992.1:0-22342 GCA_963573385.1 Cacajao melanocephalus
CCAAACAGGCTTTGTGTGAGCAACATGGCTGTTTATTCACCTGGGTGCAGGTGGGCTAAGGCCGAAAAGGGCATTAGCAAAGGGCAGTGGGATAGGAGTTCATTTTATAGGTTTGGGTAGTTTTTTGGGGGATGTTGCAGAGTAAATTCAGTTACAATGGCAGGGTTGGGTGAGAGGTATTTACATTATCATAAGAACAGTTAAGATGGCAGGGTTCGGTGAGGGGCTTGTCCGGGGAAGCTTCCCTGGATGATTAGGGACAATGGCGAACGCAGGCCGTGGGTGGGAGACATCAGCCAAGGCAAGCAGGACTTCAGACTTTCAGGCTCCACGCTTGCATATGGAGACGGGACACCCGCCACAATGCCCAGCTAATTTTTGTATTTTTACTAGAGACAGGGTTTCACCATTTTGGCCAAGCTGGTCTTGAACTCCTGACTTCATGGGATCCGCCTGCCTCGGCCTCCCAAAATGCTGGGATTACAGGCGTGAACCACCATGCCTGGCCCTATTATTCTACTTTTTTTCTTTTCTTTTTTTTTTTTTGATATGGAGTCTTGCTCTGTCACCCAGGCAGGAGTGCAGTGGTACAATCTTGGCTCACTACAACCTCCACCTCCCGGGTTCAAGCAATTCTCTGCCTCAGCCTCCAGAGTAGCTGGGATTACAGGTGCCTGCCACCACGCCTGGCTAATTATTTTTAGTAGAAACTGGGTTTCATCGGGCCAGTCATGGTGGCTCTTGCCTGTAATCCCAGCACTTTGGGAGGCCGAGGCGGGCGGATCACAAGGTCAAGAGATCGAGACCATCCTGGCCAACATAGTGAAACCCTGTCTCTACTAAAAAAAAAAGAAACTGGGTTTCATCATCTTGGCCAGGCTGGTCTTGAATTCCTGACCTCAAGATCTGCCCGCCTTGGCCTCCCAAAGTGCTGGGATTACAGGCAAGAGCCACCGTGCCCAGCTATTCTACTTCTTTTAATGTGCTAAAAAAGGAACCTCAACTTAAATATCCTTCAATAGGGGATACACATACACATACACACTTTTTTGTGTGTTTGAGACAGACTCTCACTCTGTCACCCAGTCTGGAGTGCAGTGGTGCAATCTCAGCTCACTGCAACCTTCAAGTTTAAAAAAAAAAGGCCAGGTGCCGTGGCTCATGCCTGTAATCCCAGCACTTTGGGAGGCCAAGGTGGATGGATCACCTGAGTTCAGGAGTTTTAGATCAGCCTGGCCAACATGGTAAAACCCCATCTCTACTAAAAATACAAAAAAATTAGCCAGGCGTGGTGGCGGGTACCTGTAATCCTAGCTACTCCAGAGGCTCAGTCAGGAGAATTGTTTGAACCCGGGAGGTAGAGGCTGTAGTGAGCCGTGATTGCACCATTGTACTCTAGCCTGGGCAACAAGAGTAAAACTCCATCTGAAAAAAATAAATCAATAAAGTAGGCCGGGCGTGGTGGCTCATGCCTGTAATCCCAGCACTTTGGCAGGCTGAGGCAGGCGGATCACCAGGGCAGGAATTCGAGACCAGCATGACCAACATGGTGAAACCCTGTCTCTACTAAAAATACAAAAAAATTAGCTGGGCATGGTGGCAGGTGCCTGTATTCCCAGCTACTCAGGAGGCTGAGGCAGGAGAATTGCTTGAATTCGGGAGGTAGAGGTTGCAGTGAGCTGAGATTGCACCACTGCACTCCAGCCTGAGTGACAGAGCGAGACTCCATCTAAAAAAAAAATTAATTAATTAAATAAAAATTTAAAAAAATAAAAAGTATGATTCAATGGATTTTAGTATATTCACAGAGTTGTGTGTCCATCGCCACAATCACTTTTATTAATTTTGCTTTGAGACAGTCTTATCTCTCACCCAGGCTGTAGTGCAGTGGGTCTCACTATGTCTCACCATGTTGGCCAGGCTGGTCTTGAACTCCTGACCTCAGGTGATCCACCTGCCTTGGCCTCCCAAAGTGCTGGGAATACAGGCATGAGTGGTGGAAGAATTCTATAAAGAGAAACTTTCCTTAACCTACTATTTTGTTAACCCATGGCATGATACAGTTGTTTTTTGTTTTTGATTTTGTTTTTTTTTCTGGAGACAGAGTCTTACTGTTTCACCCAGGCTGGAGTACAGTGGCACGATCTTGGCTCACTGTAATCTCTGCCTCCTGGGTTCAAGCAAGCACATCCAGCTAATTTTTGTATTTTTAGTGGAGATGGGGTTTTGTCATATTTGCTTGGCTTCTCAAACTCCTGACCTCAAGTGATCAGCCCTCCTTAGCCTCCCAAACCACTGAGATTACAGGCGTGAGCCACCATGCCTGGCATGGCATGATATAGTTTTGACAAATAAAAGTATTGTCAACACCCAAGTTCATAGCATCATTATTCACAATAGCCAAAAGGTAGAAGTAATCCAAGTGTCCATCAGCAGATGAATGGATAGACATGATATATATCCATACGATGGAATATTATTCAGACTTAAAAGCGAAAGAAATTCTACACATGCTATAACATAGATGAACCTAGAAGACACCATGCTAAGTAAAATAAGCCAGTATTAAAAAAGACAAATACTGAGAGATTCTACTAATATAGGTGGAATCCCTTAGTAATATAGATATATAAAACAAAAATGTAGCATTTTCATTATATTACTACAATTTTTTTTCAAGACAGAGTTTCACTCTTGTTGCCCAGTATGGAGTACAAAGGCATGATCTTGGCTCACTGCAACCTCTACCTCCCAGGTTCAAGTGATTCCCCTGCCTCAGCCTCCCGAGTAGCTGGGATTACAGGCATGTGCCACCACGCCCAGCTAATTTTGTATTTTTAGTAAAGATGGGGTTTCTCCAGGTTGGTCAGGCTGCTCTCCAAGTCCTGACCTCAGGTGATCTGCCTGCCCTGGCCTCCCAAAGTGCTGGGATTATAGGCATAAGCCACCTCACCCGGCCTAAAACAATTTTTTTTTTTTTTTTGAGACAGAATGTCACTCTGTTGCCCAGGCTGGAGTGCAATGGCACAATCTCAGCTCACTGCAACTTCTGCCTCCTTGGTTCAAGCAATTCTCTGCCTCAGCCTCCCAAGTAGCTGGGATTACACGCGCCCACCACCACACCTGGCTAATTTTTGTATTTTTAGTAGAAACGACGTTTCACTATCTTGGCCAGGCTGGTCTTGAACTCCTGATCTTGAGATCCACCCGCCTCGGCCTCCCAAAGTGCTGGGATTACAAGCATGAGCCACCACACCCAGCAACAAAATTATATTTTTTTAATTTATTTTTTTTGAGACGGAGTTTCACTCTGTTACCCAGGCTGGAGGGCAATAGCTCCATCTCGGCTCACTGCAACCTCCCCCTTCTGGGTTCAAGCGATTCTCCTGCCTCAGCCTCCTAAGTAGCTGAGATTACAGGCGCCCGACACCTGTATAATTTTTGTATATTTAGCAGAGACAGGGTTTTACTATGTTGACCAAGCTGATTTTAAACTCCTGACCTCAGGTGATCCACTCACATCGGCCTCCCAAAGTGCTGGAATTAAGGTGTGAGTCACCTCACCTGGCAACAAATTTTTTAAGTACATTGCAGAGTGAAATACTACTTGGCAATAAAAGGGATGAATGTTGATGCACATAATTTAGATGGATCTCAAGGGAATTATGTGACTAAGAAAAGTAAATCTCAAAAGCTCACATACTATATGATTCCATTTATATAACATTCTCAAAATGACAAAATTATAGACAGAAAATACATTAGTAATTGCCAGGGCTTAGAGAGATAGGGGTGTATGTGTGTGATTATAAAGAGATAACATGAGGGAGATCTTTGTGGTGATGGAATAATTCTGTATTTTGATTATGGTGATGGTTACAGGAGTCTGTACATATGAGAAAATTGCAAAAAACTATATAAACGCATTGTACCAACCAACATCTTTTTACTAATCTTTTTTTTGAGATGAAGCCTCACTCTGTCACCCAGTTTGCAGTGCAGTGGCGCAATCTCAGCTCACTGCAACCTCTACCTCCCAGGTTCAAGCTATTCTTCTGCCTCAGCCTCCTAAGTAGCTGGGACAACAGGTGGGCACCACCACACTCAGCTATTTTTTTTTTTTTTTGTATTTTTAGTAGATATAGGATTGGGTTTCACTGCTGGGCAGGCTGGTTTTGAACTCCTGACCTCAAGTGATCCACCTGACTCAGCTTCCCAAAGTGCTGGGATTACAGGTGTGAGCCACTATGCCTGGTCAATTTCCTGGTTTTGACATTGTACTATAATTATATAAGATGTAACCATTGGGGGAAAATGGATGAAGGAAACACTGGAACTCTCTACGGTTTTTGCTACTTCCAGTGAACCTATAAGTATTTCCAAAAATAACATTTAAATAGCACATCGATGTAACTTTCTGTGACATAGCCCGCCTTTGTTAAAAAAAAAAAAAAAAGCTAAGGCTGGGCTTGGTGGCTCACTCCTGTAATCCCAGAACTTTGGGAGGCCAAGGCGGGCAGATCATGAGGTCAGGAGATCGAGACCATCCTGGCCAGCACCATGTTGGTCAGAGGCTAAGGTGGTGAAACCCCCATCTCTATTAAAAATACAAAAAAATTAGCTGGGTGTGGTGGCACACGCCTGTGGTCCCAGCTACTCGGGAGGCTGAGGCAGGAGGATCACTTGAACCCAGAAGGTGGAGGTTGCAGTGAGCTGATATTGTGCCACTGCATTCCAGCCTGGGTGACAGAGCTCAAAAAAAAAAAAAAAAAAAGCTAACTAAAATAATAGTTATCTAGTTATCCATTATTATCCCATTATACCTTAGAGGAAACCAGTGTGCAGGTTTGATTCTTAGCCTGTATTCTTAACCACTATGACATACAGTGTGTATATTTGTATATACAATATTTACATTAAAAAGTTTGGACATAGCTGGGCACGGTGGCTCATGCCTGTAATCCCGACATTTTGGGAGTCCGAGCCTAGGGATCACTTGAGGTCAGGAGTTTGAGAGCAGCCTGGCCAACATCGTGAATCCCTATCTCTACTAAAAATACAACTATTAGGGCCGGGCGCGGTGGCTCACGCCTGTAATCCCAGCACTTTGGGAGGCCAAGGCGGCCAGATCACCTGAGGTCGGGAGTTTAAGACCAGCCTGACCAACATGGAGAAACCCTGTCTCTACTAAAAATACAAAATTAGCTAGGAGTGGTGGCGCATGCCTGTAATCCCAGCTACTCGGGAGGCTGAGGCAGGAGAATCGCTTGAACCTGGGAGGCAGAGGTTTCGGTGAGCCGAGATCGGGCCCTTGCACGCCAGCCTGAGCAACAAGAGTGAAACTCCGTCTCAAAAAAACAAAACAAAACAAAACAAACAAACAAACAAAAAAAACCCACGAAAATTAGCCAGGCGTGGTAGCACGAGTCTGTAATCCCAGCTACTCAGGAGGCTGAGGCAGGAGAATCGCTTGAACCTGGGAAGCGGAGGTTGCAGTGAGCCGATATCCGGCCACTGCACTCCAGCCTCCACCACAAAGTGAGACTCCGCCTGGAAGGAAAAAAAAAAGTGTAGGTAGGGCTCAATGCTGGTACACGTAGTGCCAGCTACTCAGTAGCTGAGGCGGGAGAATCATTTGACTCCAGGAGTTGAGTCCAGCCTGAGCAACATAGCCAGACCCATGCCTTAAAAAAAAAAAAAAAAAAAAAAGGCTGGCATAGTGGCTCACGCCTGTAATCCCAGCACTTCGGGAGGCTGAGGTGGTCAGACCACCTGAGGTCAGGAGTTTGAGACTGGCCTGGCCAAGATGGTGAAATCCTATCTCTACTAAAAATGCAAAAATTAGCCTGGTATAGTGGCAGGTGCCTGTAATCCCATCTACTGGGGAGGCTGAGGCAGGAGAATTGCTTGAAGCCGGGAGGCTGAGGTTGCAGTGAACCGAGACCGAGCCACTGCACTCTAGCCTGGGCAACAGAGCAAGAATCCGTCTCAAAACAAAACAAAACAAAGCAAACAAACAAAAAAAACTTTTCATGCGAAGGGAGGGGGAAGAAGGTAAACTTGGTGTGACACCCCTCCTTTATGAACTAATGGAGAACGTATACCTTCCATTAGTTACATTGTTCTTGTTCTGGAAGATGAACGCTTGGCACAGTGCGCCAGCAAACTGTTAGGGTGTCCTTTCCCTGCCCCACTTCATGTCCATCTCTTTGGCCATTCTGCCTTCTGTGGGCCCAGCTTCCCTTTAAATCCGCGTGGATCCTAGATCGCACGTCAGTGGGGCGGGCTGCAGAGGAAGGGCGCTGTTCCGGTTGGTCCCTGCCCTAACCCGCTGGAGGGCGCCAGCTGCCCTGGCTGGGACACCGGGGACGGGACGGAGCAGCGGGCGGCCAGGGAGGGGCCTGGCTGCAGAGGCAGCCTTCTCACTCGCGACTCTAAAAACCAGCTTCCGCCTCTCAGGCCCCGGGCGCCTGCTTCCCATTGGCTTTTACTGGAAGAGGAGCCTTTCCAAAGGAGTGCTTCTAGGGTACGTTAAAAATAGGCATTTGTAAAGTGATACCGCTCACGCCACCAGATCCCAATTCTTCCCTGAGAGCAGTGCTGAAGTGACAAGATCCTAGGCCCATAGCATTAAAGTTCGTCTGCTTCCTTCTTCAAACAAGACCGACTTCAACCAAAAGTTCAATTTCCGTAATGTAAATTAAAGGGATATCAGCAATCACATCATCTGGAGTAGGCACGATTTGCTCCAAGCCTTTGGTAGGCGTTCACTTCATTTTCTTTTCCCACAGAGAGCCAGGGAAAGCAGCAGGAATGCCGTTGAAATCAATGGAGTCATTTAGGGAACTCCACAGAAGACAAACGGTTTCTTTTTTTCTATTTCTTTGTTGTTGTTGATAACAAAAGCAAAATACGCTTTTGTTGTTGTTGTTGTTAGGAGTCTCGCTCTGTCACCAGCCTGGAGTGCAGTGGCGCGATCTCGGCTCACTGCAACCTCAGTCTCCCGGTTCAAGCGATTCCCCTGCCTTAGCCTCTTGGGTAGCTGGGACTATAGGCGAGGGCCACTATGCCCGGCTAATTTTTTTGTGTGTTTTAGTAGAGATGGGGTTTTACCATGGCCAGGATGGTCTCGGTGGCCTGACCTCGTGATCTACCCGCCTCTACCTCCCAAAGTGCTGGGATTACAGGCCTGAACCATCGTGCCCCGCCGCAAAATATGCTTATTTAAACTGTAAATAATGTGACAGTGACAGAGTATAAAGCAAAAAGTGAAAGAATCTTCCTTCACTTTCTCATGCGTAACTTAAGTAACCACTATTAAAAATGTGTTACTCGGGGGCCGGAAGCAGTGGCTCACGCCTGTAATCCCAGCACTTTGGGAGACCAAGGTGGGTGGATCACCTGAGGTCAGGAGTTCAAGACCACCCTGGCCATCGTGGTGAAACCTTTTTTTCAAAAAAAAAATTTTTTTGTAAAAAAAAAAAAAAAAGTGTTACTTGGGCCGGGCATGGTGGCTCACGCCTGTAATCCCAGCACTTTGAGAGGCCGAGGCGGGTGGATCACCTGAGGTCAGGAGTTCAAGACCAGCTTGGCCAACATGGTGAAACCCCATCTCAAAAAAAAAAAGAAAAGAAAAGAAAAAGAAAAAGAAACCCCGTCTTTAAAAAATAAAATAAAATAAAATAAAGAGAAAAAAATAAAAATTAAAAAATGTGTTATCTGTCTAGATCTTTTCTTCTTTTTTCTTTTTTTAATAGAGATGGGATCTTGTGACGTTACTTAGGCTGGTCTGGAACTCATGATCTTCCACCTCAGCCTCACAAAGTACTGGGATTACATGTGTGAGCTACTGCATTCTAACACACACACACACACACACACACACACAGCACCAACATTTTATGAAGACTTAAAAAAACTTTTGGGGGGAGGGGGGTAAAAAAATTAATTAAAAATAAATAAATAAAACTTTTATTAAGGTATAACTTACAATAAATAGTGCACATGTTAAGTGTGCAACTCCATGAATTTTTTACATATGTATACATCATTGAGACTTTTTTTTAACTCACATGAAGGAAGGGTATCATTCTGTCAAATACACTTTACTGCAGTTTGCTTTCTTTTTTTTTTTTTTTTTGAGATGGAGTTTCGCTCTTGTTGCCCAGGCTGGAGTGCAATGGTGTAATCTCAGTTCACTGCAACCTCCGTCTCCCAAGTTCAGGTGATTCTCCTGCCTCAGCCTCCTGAGTAGATGGGATTACAGACATGCGCCACCACATCAGGCTAATTTTATATTTTTAGTAGAGACAGGTTTCTCCATGTTGGTCAGGCTGGTCTCGAACTCCCAACCTCAGGTGATCCATCTGCCTTGGCCTCCCAAAGTGCTGGGATTACAGGCATGAGCCACCATACCTGGCCTAATTTTTATATTTTTTAAAGTAGAGATGGGGGTTTCACCATATTGGCCAGTCTGGTCATTGAACTCCTGACCTCAAGTGATCCACCTGCCTCAGCCTTCCAAAATGCTGGGATTACAGGCATAAGCCTCCATGCCTGGCCTTAAATTTTATTTTTTTCATTTATTTATTTATTTATTTATTTACTGAGACAGAGTTTTGTTCTTGTTGCCCAGGCTGGAGTGCAATGGCGCGACCTAGACTCACTGCAACCTCCTTCTCCCAGGTTCAAGTGATTCTCCTGCCTCAACCTCCCAAATAGCTGGGATTACAGGCGCCCATCACCACGACTGGCTAATTTTTGTATTTTTGGTAGAGATGGGTTTCACCATCTTGGCCAGGCTGGTCTTGAACTCCTTACTTCGTGAGCCACCTGCCTCGGCCTCCCAAAGTGCTTGGATTACAGGTATGAGCCACTGAGACCAGCCGAGCCACTTTTACAGTTAGGTAAATCTGTTATTTAAGAGGCAAGTTTAATAATGAACAAAGTTTCATTTTAAATTTAATGGCTGGGCCGAGTGCGGTGACTCACGCCTACAATCCCAGTACTTTAGGAGGCCGAGGTAGGTGGATCACCTGAGGTTAAGAGTTCAAGACCAATCTGACCAACATGGAGAAACCCCAACTCTACTAAAAATACAAAATTAGCCAGGTGTGGTGGCACATGCCTGTAATCACAGCTGCTCAGGAGGCTGAGGCAGGAGAATGGCTTGAACCTAGGAGTTGGAGGCTGCAATGAGCCCAGATCATGCCACTGCACTGCAGCCTGGGCAACAAAATTGAAAATCCATCTCAAAAAAAAAAGTTAATGGCTGGGTGTGGTGGCTCACACCTGTAATCTTGGCACTTTAGACCCCTGAATTGGGAGGATCGTTTGAGCCCAGGAGGTCAAGGTTGCAGTGAGCTACAACTGCATCACTGCATTCCAGCCTGGGTGACAGAGAATCTCAAAAAAATAAATAAACGTTCCCTTCAAATAATACCAAAAAATAATGACAGATTTCATAGACAACTTGTATATGCACAGCCTCTCATTCAGGTGTTCCTCGTTTTTCTCACCTCTCCAAGATATAGAGGAAGGTTGGGAAACTGTCTGTGGATTGAACTGCCAGGATGTTTGTTTTCCAGACAGAAAGCCCCCAAGATTGCTGCCACATGGAGTGTGGGCTGAGCCTGCAGGAAATGACCCACCCTCTGTTGATTCACTGTCATCCCAGCCACAAGATCACAGGAAAAGGAGTGGTTGAGGCCTCTGGGAACCCAAAACCCCAGCTTCATAAGGACTGAGCTTGTAGATTTCCCTGATGCGCAAAAGGTTGGCTAAGACCAGTCTTTTTTTTTTTTTTTTTTTGAGACAGAGTTTTGCTTTTGATGCCCAGGCTGGAGTGCTCACCAAAACCTCCGCCTTCCGGGTTCAAGCAATTCTCCTGCCTCAGCCTCCTGAGTAGCTGGGATTATAGGTACATGCCACCACGCCGGGCTAATTTTATATTTTCAGTAGAGACAGGGTTTCTCCATGTTGGTCAGGCTGGTCTCGAACTCCTGACCTCAGGTGGTCTGCCCACCTCGGCCTCCCAAAGTGCTGGGATTACAGGCATGAGCCACCGAGCCCGGCTGGACCAGTCTTTTGTAATCCCTCTTTTCTCAGAAAAATCATCATCATCATCATCATCATCATCATCATCATCATCATCAATGTTTACCCAGCATTTCCTTCAGGCCAGGAACTTTATACACACCACTTGTTATTTAACCTCACAATCTATGAAGATGCTAACATTATCTCCATTTTACTAATGAGAAAACCCAGGTTTCAAGAAGTCAAGTAACTTGTCCAAACTTCACAGTATGAGCTAATAAATAGCAGAGTAGGGCTTTAACAACCCACTGACTTCAAAGCCTTGGTTCTTTTTTTTTTTTTTTTGAGATGGGGTCTGGCTCTGTCGCCCAGGCTGGAGTGCAGTGGCACGATCTCAGTTCACTGAAACCTCTGCCTCCCAGGTTCAAAAAATTCTCTGCCTCAGACTCCAGAGTAGCTGCGATTACAGGAACCCACCAAAATGCCCAGCTAGTTTTTGTATTTTTAGGAGAGACAGGGTTTCACCATCTTAGCCAGGCTGGTCTCCCATTCCCGACCTCATGATCCACCTGCCTCGGCCTCCCAAAGTGCTGGGATTACAGGCATGAGCCACTGTTCCTGGCCAACACCTTGGTTCTGAACCACTGTATCATGGCACTACACTGCTCTCAGCACCACTGACCTCAGTACGGGAAATAACACAAGTATGCACATCATCTCCTTCCCGCTTTAGAGTATTTCACCAGGGGAACTCCACACTTGTACAATATCTTCTCCAAGAACAGAAGAGGGACAATATTTCTCCTTCCTACTGGATTCTGAACCTCTTTGCACTGATTGTAGACTGTAGTTCTGTGACATACCATGGAGTGTGTGTCTTATCTAATAACCTATGAATATAAAGCATTTCTTCCTGAATTGCTCATTATTCAGCCAGTCATTCATGAATCCATTCAACAAATGTCTCTGAGATGCCAGGCACTGGGGATTAAAAGAGGAACAATAGAGACAAGATCTCTGCCCTCCAGAAACTGACAGTCTATTGAATGAGACAGTTGTGCAACAATTACAATCAAGTGTGATCAATCACTGATGACAGGACTCTAACCTAGAGGCATCTGCCCAATCTGGGGTGACTGGTTAGGGAAAACTTCCTAAAAGAGGTGACGTTTAGGCTAAAACCAGACTGTCAACAAATATAAGAAAGTGTTACAGGAAATAAGTGGCAAAGCTAGTGTCATTTTTTTACTTAGCAATTTCTATGAAGTGGGGCAGGATATGGCACCAGATCCCAACAACAGAATAAATGTTGGTAAGCAGAACACATCTCAAATCTAATTACATTAATGAGAGAGAACAATAGTACAAAAGGAATGTAAACTCAAGTATAATTCCTTGGATAAACCACTGTTTCCACTTTTGGCCATGAGAAAATGAGTTACTACAAACTCACAAAGCTTACCTTTCCAAATAAATAGATTAGCCTCTAATACTTATAATAGAGAACCTCTAACAGCTAACTTTTTTTTTTTTTTTTGAGACTAAGTCTCACTCTGTTGCCAGGCTGGAGTGCAGTGGTGCGATCTTGGCTCACTGCAACCTCCGCTTCCTGGGTTCAAGTGATTCTCCTGCCTCAGCCTCCCAAGTGGCTGGGATTACAGGAATGTGCCACCACACCAAGCTAATTTTTGTATTTTTAGTAGAGACAGGGTTTCACTATGTTCGCCAGGATGGTCTCAATCTCCTGACCTTGTGATCTTCCTGCTTAGGCCTCCCAAAGTGCTGGGACTATAGGTGTGAGCCAGCGTGCCCGGCATGTTTTGGGACAATTTTACATTTTAAAAATATGCCTTAAGAAATACCAGAAAAGGCTGGGCGCAGTGGCTCATGCCTGTAATCCCAGAACTTTGGGAGGCTGAGGTGGGCAGATCATGAGATCAGGAGTTCACAACCAGCCTGACCAATATGGTGAAACCCTGTCTCTGCTAAAAATACAAAAATTAGCTGGGCATGGTGCCTTGAGCCTGTAGTCCCAGCTACTCAGGAGGCTGAGGCAGAAGAATTGCTTGAACCCAGGAGGGGGAGGTTGCAGTGAGCTGAGATCGTGCCACTGCATTCCGGCCAGGGTGACAGAGTGTGATTCCATCTCAAAAAATAAAAATAAAGAAATACCAGAAAAAAGGATCACATTGATGCAGCTAGGAAATCAATAACAGGTTATTTAATACTCCTTCCTCAGCCATTCTTATAAAACACAATGAGCTCTCCTATAGGGTTGCTGAGATCAAGAAATAGGGAGTTCCCAAATTGCTTGGGCTGTACTCTTCACTCAATAGTACTTTTTACCACAGCAGTCATCTGTCTATTTATATTAATGAGACTGTCCTCCTTATCATTTAATCTCCAGATATATCACAGCTGTCAGATGTGGGGACACCCTTGCCAAGGGAAAGCCGCTAAACACTAAAATGTTTGCAGCACTGCATCAGCAACTAAGAAGGGAGATCAAACTCCAGGAATATACGGAGTGCTCACAATTTCAGGAAGATTACAGAAGGTAAACCAGGGGCTGTATGATCCATGTGGGGTGAGTGGGAAGAAAAATGACCCCAAGGCAAAATCTATTATATAAGATCTGAAAATTCTGCACACTCTTTAAAAATTTATAATATTGTTTCTACACGTATATCCAATTTACATACAATAAATCTTTAATGTTTGGTTCCAAAAAATTTAAATTTTTTGAGATGGAGTCTTTTTTTTTTTTTTTTTTTTTTTGAGATGGAATTTTGCTCTTGTTGCCCGGGCTGGAGTGCAATGGCATGATCTCAGCTCACCGCAACCTCTGCCTCCCGGGTTCAAGCGAATCTCCTGTCTCAGCCTCCTGAGTAGCTGGGATTAGAGGCATCCACCACCATGCGTAGCTAATTTTGTATTTTTTACTAGAGACGGGGTTTCTCCATGTGGGCCAAGCTGGTCTCAAACTCCCGACCTCAGGTGATCCGCCTGCCTTGGCCTCCCAAAGTGCTGGGATTACAGGCGTTGAGCCAGTACGCCCAGCCGAGATGGAGTCTTACTCTGTCATACAGGCTGGAGTGCAGTGGTGTGATTTCGGCTCCCCACAACCTCCACCTCCCGTGTTCAAGCAATTCTCGTGCCTCAGCCTTCTAAGTAGCTGGGACTATAGGTGCCACCCGCCACCATGCCTGGCTGATTTTTGTATTTTTAGTAGAGACCATGTTGGCCAGGCTGGTCTCAAACTTCTGACTTCAGGTGATCTGTCCACCTCAGCCTCCCAAAGTGCTGGGATTACAGGAATAAACCACCATTCCCCCAGCCAAGGTTCCATGAGTTTTGACAGTTGTATGAATTGTATAACCAAAACAATATATAGAACATTTCCATTACCCCAGTACATTTCCTTGATGGCTTTTTTTTTAAAGACTCATGCAGGCAGAATAATACTGAGAATGGGGTCTCATTATGTTGCCTAGACTGGCTTCCAACTCCTGGGCTCAGGTGATCCTCCCACCTCAGTCTCCTGAGTGGCTGGGACTACAGGCACATGCCACTGTGCCTGGTCTCTGATTGATTCCTTTCCTGACAAATCATCTCCCCAAAGTCACTTCCTGACTTTACACAACAAAAATTAGTTTTTTCTGTTTTTGAAGTTCATATAAATGGAATCATACAGCCCATATTCTGTTTTCCTTTTGCTTATCATTCTGAGATCTACCCACATTGTTGAGTGTATCAATAGTTTGTGCTGTTGTTGGTGTTAAGCAGTGTTCCATTGTTTGAATGTGTCATAATGTGTTATTCCATCCTTCTGTGGAAGGATGTTTGGGCTGTCTCCAGTTTTGGACTATACACAAAAAGACTGCTATAAATATTTGTGTATAAGTCTTTTTGGAGACATATATTTTCATTTTGCTTGCTTACCAAAGAGTAGAATTGCGGGGTGATATGGCAGATCCATGTTTCACTTAATAAGAAATAACCAAACAATTCTCCTAACTGGTTATACCATTTTACACTCCCACTTGCAATTTATGAGAGTTCCAATTGCTGTACATCCTTGTCACCACTTATGGCTGTCCATGTTTATTATTTTAGCCATTCTAGTGGGTGTGAAGTGGTATCTCATTGTGATTTCTTCTTTTTTTTATTTTTTATTTTTTTAAGAGACGGGGTCTCGCTATGTTGCCCAGGCTGGAGTGCAGTGGCTATTCACAGGTGCGATCCCACTACTGATCAGCATGGGACTTTTGACCCGCTCCGTTTCCGACCGGGGCCGGTTCACCCCTCCTTAGGCAACCTGGTTGTCCCCCTCTCCCGGGAGGTCACCATATTGATGCCGAACTTAGTGCGGACACCTGATCGGCATAGCGCACTGCAGCCCAGAACTCCTGGGCTCAAGTGATCCTCCCACGTCAGCCTCCCGAGTAGCTGGGACTATAGGCACGTGCCACTGCGCCCAGCTCACCGTGATTTCTTTTTAAAGGCTAGGCAGGTGAAATAGTGGGTTGGAGAAGGAAAAAAGAAATCTGTAACTGGTTGTGATCAACTAGTTGTTAACACCACACCATTCATACTAGTCTCTCATTGTGACTTTAACTTGCATTTCCTTTTTCTTTTTTGAGGCAGAGTCTCACTCTGTTATCCAGGCTGAAGTGCAGTGGCACAATCTCGGCTCACTGCAAATTCGGCTTCCTGGGTTCAAGCGATTTTCCTGCCTCAGCCCCTGAAGTACCTGGGACTACAGGGGCATACCACCACACTGGGATAATTTTTGTATTTTTTGTAGAGGCTGGGTTTCACTGCCCAGGCTGGTCTCGAACTCCTGAGGTCAAGTAATCCACCCAAAATGTTGGTATTAAAGGCAGCCTCCCAAAGTGTTGGGATTAAAGGTTGTGAGTCACTGTACCCAGCCTAACTTGCATTTCCTTGATGGAAAAAAAAAATAACCCACCAATTATCACAATTGACACAAGAAGAAAAAGAAAATCTAAATAGCGCCATACCTTTTTTTTTTTTTTGAGACGGAGTCTTGCTCTGTCACCAGGCTGGAGTGCAGTGGCGCAATCTTGGCTCACTGCAACCTCCGTCTCCTGGGTTCAAGTGATTCTCCGCCTCAGCCTCCTGAGTAGCTGGGACCACAGGTGTGTGCCACCACGCCCGGCTAATTTTTGTATTTTTAGTAGAGACGGGGTTTCACCATGTTGGCCAGGATGGTCTCCATCTCCTGACCTCGTGATCCACCTACCTCGGCCTCCCAAAGTTCTGGGATTACAGGCGTGAGCCACCACGCCAGGCCCATACCCTTTTTTTTTGAGAAGGAATTTTGCTCTTGTTGCCTAGGCTGGAGTGCACTGGCATATCTCAGCTCACAACAACTTCTGCCTCCTGGGTTCAAGCGATTCTACTGCCTCAGCCTCCCAAGTAGCTGAGATTACAGGCGCCTGCCACCTTGCACAGCTAATTTTTGTATTTTTTTAGTGGAGATGGGGTTTCACCATCTTGGTCAGGCTGGTCTTGAACTCCTGACCTTGTGATCCACCCACCTCGGCCTCCCAAAGTGCTGGGATTACAGGTGTGAGCCACCTCACCTGGCCTTAATTTTTGTATTTTTAGTAGAGATGGGGTTTCATTATGTCAGCCAGGTTGATCTCGAACTCCTGACCTTGAGATCTGCCTGCCTCAGCCTCCCAAAGTGCTGGGATTACCGGTGTGAGCCACCGTGCCCAGCAAACTTTTTGTTTTGAGACTGAGTTTCACTTTTGTTGCCCAGGCTGGAGTGCAATGGTGTACTCTCGGTTCACTGCAACCTCCACCTCCCGAGTTCAAGTGATTCTCCTGCCCCAGCCTCCCAAGTAGCTAGTATTAAAGGCATCTGCCACTACACTTGGCTAATTGTGTATTATTTTTAGTAGAGACAGGTTTCACCATGTTGGCCAGGCCAGTTTTGAACTCCTGACCTCAGGTGATCTGCCAGCCTCAGCCTCCCAAAGTGCTAGGATCATAGGCGTGAGCCACCCTACCCAGCCCCATACTTGTTTTTTTTAAAATGAATTTATTATAAAATTCTTTCCTCAAAGAAAACTCCAGGGCCAGATGGCTAAACTGATGAATTCTAACTAATATTTATTTAAGAAAGAAAATAAAATAGCAATCCTATGCAAACTCTTTCAGAACACAGAGGAGGCCACACTTCCCAATTTATTTTATGACACCAGCATAACCTTCATATAAAAATTTGGTAAAGATATTACAAAAAAAGAAAATTATATCCCGGCCATGAATGGTGGCTCATACCCGTCTCTACTTAAAAACAAAAAAATTAGCCAGGCATGGTGGTGCACACCTGTAGTCTCGGTTACTTGGGAGGTGGAGGAAGAATTGCTTTAACCTGGAGGCAGAGATTGCAGTGAGCCAAGATCCACTGCCCTCCAGGCTGGACAACAGAGCGAGAGTCCAAACAAACAAACCAATATCCCTCATGAACACAGATGCAAAAATCTGCATATCTCTTGATGCAGCAATTTCATTCCTAGGAGTTTATCCTAACGCACTCTGAGAGCTGCATAAAGATTAAGAGTCTGTTTATCAAGGAGAGTCCTATGGATTAAAAAGAAAAAAAAAAGACTGTTTCTACAAAAAATAACACATACAAATTAGCCAGGCATAGCTCCAGCTTGTAGTTCCAGCTACTCAGCGGGTTGATGTGGGAGGATCACTTGAGCCAGGAGTTGGGGGCTGATGTGTGCCACTGCAGTACAGCCTGAGGGGGAGAAAGGGACCCCATCTCAAGGAAAAAGAAAAAAGATGAAATTCTGGATATCTAAGATATTTACCACAGCATTATTTTAATAGTAAAAATGAGAAACAGGCCGGGTGCGGTGGCTCACGCCTATAATCCCAGCACTTTGGGAGGTGGAGGCGGGCAGATCACCTGAGGTCAGGAGTTTGAAACCAGCCTGACCAACATAGTAAAACCCCATGTCTACTAAAAAATAAAAAAATTAGCAGGGCATGGTGGCAAGCACCTGTAATCCCAGCTACTGGGGAGGCTGATGCAGGAGAATCGCTTGAACTCAGGGGGCAGAGGTGGCAGTAAGCCGAGATCATGCTACTGCACTCCAGCCTGGGCAACAGAGTGAGACTCCGTCTCAAAAAAAAAAAAAAAGCCAGGGGCCATGGCTCATGCCTATAATCCCAGCACTTTGAGAGGCCAAGAAAGGCAGATCATGAGGTCAGGAGATCAAGACCATCCTAGCTAATATGGTGAAATCCTGTCTCTACTAAAAATTAAAAAAAAACATTAGCTGGGTGTGGTGGCACAGGCCTGTAGTCCCAGCTACTCGGGAGGCTGAGGCAGGAGAATCGTTTGAACCTGGGAGGCGGAGGTTGTGGTGAGCCTAGATTGTGCCGCTGGATTGCACTGCACTCCAGCCTGGGCGACAGAGCCAGACTCTGTCTCAAAAAATAAAAATAAAAAAAGAAACAATGTTCCCCAAATGTGACAAGTTAAATAAATATGGTACATTTATATGCTAGAATATGCAGCCATTAAAATAAGGTAGAAATATTTGAAACAGGAACATTTATGATATATTGTTTACTTTCAAGGTAGATTACCAAACAGTATTATGCAATGACCCCACATTTTTCAAAGAAAAACATGTATTAATACTTATATGTAAGAAGAAAAAAGATTAGAAGGACATTAACCAAATGTCAAAGTGGTTAGTTATTGGATGATGAGAGTGTGGGTGGTTTTTATTTCCTTCCTTTTACTTGTAGGTATGTCTTATCACAAATATATATTCCTTTTTTTTAAAAGACAGGATCTTGCTCTGTCACCCCAGCTGGGGTGCAGTGGCACCATCACAGCTCACTGCAGTTTCTACCACCCAGGCTCAAGCTATCCTCCCACTTCAGCCTCCCAAGTGGCTGGGACCACAGGTGTGCGCTACCATGCTTGGCTAATTTTTACAGTCTTCTGTAGAGATGAGGTCCCACTATGTTGGCCAGGCTGGTCTGGAACTCCTGAGCTCAAGTGATCTTCCCAGCTCAGTCTCCCAAAGTACTGAGATTACAGGCATGTCCAGCAGCTTTTCTAATACAAAAGTTACTACTGAGAATAAATAAAAATCTGTGCAGTAGATATTTTTGTACCCCTCCCATCACATTTCTTAGGAAGAAAATATCTGGGGCTGTGGGATGTTCCACTTAACCCCCAACCTCAACTGTACCCACCCTGCACCACTGGATACAATTTTCTTTTTTTTTTAATTTTTTTTATTTTTAAGATGGGGTTTCACCATTATGGCCAGGCTGGTCTTGAACTCCTGACCTCAGGTGATCCACCCATCTCAGCCTCCCAAAGTGCTAGGATTACAGGCGTGAGCCACCGCGCCCGGCCTGGATACAATTTTCTCTCACTGGGTGCTCGGTGGTTCTGCCCTGATGGTCCAACCTTCTTAGTAGATGAGGCAGTATGAGCTTTGCCACTCACCTACTGTGTGACTTTTGGCAAGATCCTTCCCTTAGTTGGGCTTCAGTTTTTTCTTCTCTGTAAATTCAGGAGTAAGGTCCGTTCTGGATGTAGCAGAAAGGAGACATTTAGAGTCAGAAAACGCCAGGGGTAGATTTCAGAATGTGGGCATTACCTTCCGGCAAAATATTCCTTACTATTCTCCCGTGTAAGGCCTCCAGCAAGATAATAAGCACACTCCAGCCCTGGCTTGGCTCCCTATCTCACATCACTTATGGTGCAGGACTGGCCACAGAGTAGGTGCTCAGTGAATTAGCTTTTTGTCTCCATCTCCTAAAAAAAACAATTCCACATATTCTAGGTTTGATTATAGTGGACCCTCCTGATGGCTATCTGGAGCACAAGGGTTTTTTGTTTGTTTTTTTCAAATGGAGTTTTGCTCTTGTCACCCTGGGCAATGGCATGATCTCGGCTCACTGCAACCTCTGCCTCCTGGGTTCAAGTGATTCTCCTGCGTCAGCCTCCCTAGTAACCGGGTTTACAGGCGCCCGCCACCACGCCTGGCTGATTTTTGTATTTTTAGTATAGACAGGGTTTCACCATGTTCGCCAGGCTGGTCTCGAACTCCTGACTTTAGGTGATCCACCAGCCTCGGCCTCCCAAAGTTCTGGGATATAATCCCGGAATATAAACCCGGTGGGTTTTAACTATTGGGGCACACACTGTGATCTTTTTTTCTGACGCAGCTGGTACAGTGCTTGCTTGTAACAATTCACAATTCACTAAGCTGAGTAGGGTCTGGGCACCTCCAAGGCAGGCATGCCAGTGGCTGAGAAGAACACAACATTCAAATCCTCTCCATTTGGGGCCTTGGTCCGGAAGCCCAATCTCACTGCAACCCGCGCAGCACGTGCTGGGTGGCCGAGCTGTAGCAACGTGGCCTCTTGAAAGAGATCTGTTAAGTCCCAGGACTTCAGAAGAGCTGTGTGACCTTGGCCAAGTCACTTCTTCCTTCAGGAACGTTGCAGTGGACCTAAGCGCCTCTTCCTGGGACTGGTACGGGGACGGTCGTGCGATCTGGACAACATTTGCCTTTTAACGTTTATTGATCTTTTGTGACACGCGCGTGGGTTCCCATCAGTAAGGAACCCAAGGGTCGCGGCGCGGGAGCCTGCAAAACCCGCGCCCCGGATCTCGCGATATCGCCTCCCAGCGCTTCGCAGCGTCATCCCCTCCGCGGCCCTGGCGGCGGCGGCGGCGGCGGCGGCGCGTAGCTTACTCACAGGGGCGGCCCGTATCCCTCCGCCGCCGGCGCGGCTCGGCCCTCCCTACCCTGGCCCGCCAATCCCCGCGCCTCCCGACCTGCCCCTCGGCCAGGCCCACCCCGTGCTCCGGCGGCCCCACCCCGGGTGCCGCCTGCCCACCCGCGCGTCCCTTGGTCCACCTGCAGCAGGCAGGCAGGAAGGCAGGCAGTCTCTCTGGCTGTCCAACTGAGACGCGCCGGCCGAGCCCGAGGCTTTGGCTTTTGCTTCCCGGCGGAGGGATCTGCGGCGGCTGAGGAGGCGGCGCTGATCTTGGGAGGAAGAAACAGCTACGGCGGCGGCGGCGGCGGCGGCGGCGGCGGCGGCGGCGGCGGCGGCGGCGGCGGCGGCGGCGGCGGCGGCGGCGGCTGGGGCGGCAGCGAATAAAGGGGCCGCCGCCGGGTGATGCGGTGACCGCTGCGGCAGGCCCAGGAGCTGAGTGGGCCTCGGCCCTCAGCCCGTCCCACCGGACCTGATCTCCTGAACTCTCCATCTTCGGCCGAGCGCGATCGCCGAGGCGGCCTCAGGCTCCCTAGCCCCTTCCCCATCCCTTCCCCGCCCCCGTCCCCGCCCCGGGGGCCGCCGCCACCCGCCTCCCACCATGGCTCTGAAGAGAATCCACAAGGTAAGGGGCCGGAGGTCGGCTGCGGGGCTGGCGGACTGAGCAGGCTGCGGCCTGCACTTCTCGCCGTCGTCTCCACCGGGCTCGCGGCCTCCTTGGATCCCCCTGCCGGTGCTGGCCCTGCGGGGAGGCCTCCAGACCCCACTCCCAGTGATGGCGCCCGTGGAGGCCACGGCGCGCAGCCCGCGCTTAGGCCGGAGGTGCTCTCGAGGCCTCAGCGTTCCCCCCCGGCTGCCCTTCCAGGCCCGCATGATGTGGACTCCCAGGGCTTCTCTTCAGTCTGGGACTGCCGCTGCGCTTGAGGGCTATTGTCCGGCCAGGATGGCGGGGTTGGGTCCGTGGGGGGCGCTGGGGCGTTGGGCGGCCCCTTCGACAGAGGTCGAAAGGGCTTCTCGCCCCATTCCTGTTCCCTCCTCCCACACCTGCCCTAGCTCCCTCCACAAAACCTCCTGAGCTCGGGCAGACGGAGGAAGCCGTTTTGCCCGATCCACAAGTATCTCTTGAGTTCACTTACCTCTTGGGTGGCAGCACACATAGGTCCACCCTACTTGTCCAGAAACTGTTAAGAGTTGGAAGTTGAGAAAGAAAAAACAAAACAAACAAAAACCGTGACTTATGAGGGAGGAGGGAAGTAGAAGGAGAATCATTTTATTTCTTGAGGTTACTATATGTAGTTAGAAACTAACACTTCCGTTTTGCAGGATTGGATCTAATAGAAAAGCTGTACATTGGCAAAGGTAGAGGAAGAAACCTGAACATTGAAAATTACCAGATAAAGTACACAAAAGTTCCTTTCACAGTCTCTTCGCAAAATGGACTTAACGCTGTATTAGGTGATATGTTTAGGAAGACTCTTAATTGGAAAGGGGTTTTTCTAGATTTTGTATCAAAAAGGATTTCTCTGCTCTTTAAAGCGAAGGGTTATTTAGTTATCGATAAGGAGGTTTTCCTAATCATACATCTAGAGTATAAGCTTGGCTTAAAATTTAGTTTTTTTACCCTCTCTTAGTGCTAATTTTATGGTTTTTCTCTTGGAAGTAGGGAGGCACCACTGTTAATTTCTGTTTGATGTTTCACTTGGCTACTCAGATTGGCTATATTAAACCAATAGCTGTTTTTTTCTTTAGCACATCTTTTTCCTTTTTGTGGATAACGGGATCTTGCTGTGTTGCCCAGGCTGGTGTCGAGCTCCTCAAGCTAGCCTCTCACCTCTGCCTCCCTCAGTGTTGGGATTACAGGCATCAGCCACAGCACATGGCCTGTACCTGTAGCTAGTTAGTGAGAAGTAGGTACTGGGATTATCTATTCTGAATGATGGAATGGGGATGCAAGAGGAAGAGAACTAGTTTTCACCTTGCCTTAAACTAAGTCACAATACAGATTGACTATTTAAATACTCCAGCTTAGCAGTTGGTCCTCATTTCATTTTTGATCAAAGACTTTTAGTGTGGAATCAGTCCCATTGGTTACTATAATTAGGTTAGCTCCTTACCAACTTCTTTTGACTTTGATTTCTAACAAAAAGGGCAGATTTTAGGCAATAAATGTTGTACTAAAATGAAATGGTATTTGTTAAAAGAAGCTTGAACCTTAAGCAAAGATTTCTTTTTTTTTTTTTTTTTTTGAGGCGAAGTCTCACTCTTGTCCCTCAGGCTGGAGTGCAATAGTGCAATCTCAGCTCACTGCAACCTCTGCCTCCTGGCTTCGAGAGATTGTCCTGCCTCAGCCTCCTGAGTAGCTGGAATTACAGGTGCCTGCCACCATGCCCAGCTAATTTTTGTATTTTTAGTAGAGATGAGGTTTCAGGCTGGTCTTAAACTCCTAAACTCAGGTGATCCACCCACGTTGGCCTCCCAGAGTGCTGAGATTACAGGCGTGAGCCAC